>VMDR010006517.1:0-45053 GCA_007922815.1 Macrotus californicus | reverse complement strand
CTTTACCATCCCTTCAATAGCCCCACTTATTTAAATGTATGAAATATATTTAGTTTATAATCGATATCTGGTTTTTCTACATTTTTTACAATTCTGATTCTACATTGTTTTTCTGATGACTCCCTCTCATGGTATTCATATTTCTTGTATGTTTAGCCATTTTAAAAATTTATTTTATTGTGAGCTATTGTTCCTTAGACTTTGTTGGTGGAAATTCTCTGAAATTTGTTTTTAAATTACACTTTTTCTTCTTTTTCTTTCTTTTCTGTTATCTTTATTGTATTTTTTCCACTACCATTTAGTCCCTGTATACTCCCCTCCACCCAATAATCACCATTGTTGTCCATATCCATCAGTTATTTTTTCCTTTTTGCTCAATCCCTCCCCCTCAACTCCCTCCCCCAATAGCTGTCACCCTGCTCTCTATGAATCTGTCTCTATTTTGCTTCTTAGTTCAGTTTGTTCATTAGATTCCACATATGAGCAAAATCATACAGTATTTGTCTTTCTCTGCCTGGCTTATTTCACTTAGCATAATTCTCTCCAGGTTCATCCATGCTGTCGCAAATGTTAAAACTTTCTTCTTTTTTACAGCTGAGTAGTATCCCATTGTGTAAATGTCCAATAGTTGTTTTATCCACTCACCTACTGATGGACACTTGAACTGCTTCCATATCTTGGTGACTGTAAATAACACTGCAATGAACATAGGGGTCCTTATATTATTTTGATTTAGTGTTTTGGGTTCTTTCGAATATATTCCCAAAAATGGGATTGCTGGGTCGAAAGGCACATCCATTTTTAATTTTTTGAGGTATCTCCATACTGCTATCCACAGTGCCTGCACCAATCTACATTCCCACCTACAGTGCCAAAGGTGGGAATGCATATTGTCACCTTTCTCTACCACCTCTCCAGCACTTGTTGTTTGTTGATTTACTGATGATAGACATTCTGACAGGTATGAGATGGTAACTCCTTGTGGTTTTAACTTGCACTTCCCTGATGATTAGTGACATTGAGCTTCTTTTCATATGTCTGTTGGCCATCTCTATGTCCTCTTTAGAGAAGTGTCTGTTGAGGTACTTTGCCCATTTTATAATTGGGTTGTTTGTTTTTCTGGTGTTGAGTTTTGTAAGTTCTTTATAAATTTTGGATATTAATCCCTTATGAGAAGTATCTGCGAATATGTTCTCCCATTCTGTGCGTTGTCTTTTTATTTTGTTATGTTTTCTTTTGTTGTGCAAAAACGTTTTAGTTTGATGTAGTCCTGTTTATTTATTTTTTTCTTCTATTTCCCTTGCCTGGGGAGATACCTCCAATAAAAATTGTTTTGAGCAATGTCTGGTTTTTTTTTGCCTTCTTGGATCTGAAACTTTATCTAAAGTACATTTCTCAAGAAAGGATCTCTTTGCTTCTACCAAGTGCCTATAAGCTGTTATCAGCCCAGAACCACTTTTTACTAAACTTTTGTCTTGAAATTTTGTTAGGCTACTCAGGTGGGGTAAAGTATGGCCTACACACTCATGTGAACACAGGTTTATGGTTAAAAATTATCAGATGTGTTTATTTTTATTTTTTTCTTTTCTTTTTTTATAGCATTCAGAGCAAAGTCCAAGATAGCCAAGTCTGCTTTGCGGTGTTGGACTTTCTAGTTTACCCATTTTGTATGTCACCCTTCAGGGTCCTGGGGTTTTTTTTCTTTCTTTTTTTTTTTAAATTGAATGTATTGGGGTGACATTGGTTAATAAGATCATATAGGTTTCAAGTGTACATTTTTATGATACATGACCTGTATATTACATTGTGTGCCCACCCACAAAGTGTCTTATTTTTAAAAAGGGTTCTCTAATCAGACTTTTTGCTCTCTGGGCCCTAGGCTTGGTCCATGGACTTGCATGTTGTAGTCCATTAAAACCAAGTGTGTAGACCAGCAAATATTGGCAAATGCACACAGGAGAAAAAGTACTTTCTCATCATTTCTTGCTTTGGGTTATTTTCTCTACTGTCAGCTCTGTTGTGCTTTTTAAATGTTTTATTGTAAAATATATTTTACTCAGCATTTTAGGTGTTCTGCACCTAGAGGGGTACATATAGAGAGAGAGACTCTATATGGTGTTTTAGGCTAATGTCATTATTTACCGTTCTTCTTTTCCCAACAGATGGTAAGTACCACAGCTACTCTGTTCTGTTCAACTAGTCATTCCTGGCACACAGTAAGCATTTGATAAAGCTTGTTGTTTGAAATAAATCTGTTCTGTATTATTTGAACAAAATTCTGAAAAGACAGAGACAACAATTTCCTCTCTTGGCTTCCCACTTTTATTCCTTTTCTCACACATAAAAATATTTCCTTTTGATTATCAGGTATTCTTAGTTCATAATATGTTAATTCAAAATATCCTCTGGCTTGATAAACTAAGTCACTACCTTTACCTGAAAACTCAATTCACAGGCACCAACCCAACATCAGCTGTTTGAATTAAGATGATTATATAAAGTGCAGGAAGACTTCACTTGGCAGTGCATTTATCTATATTTAGGCTTATAATAGAACTTATTACTCAATGGTGTCAAACTTTTATACCTAAGCAACCCTTATATCATAGATGAGTAAATACATAAATGGAGCCTAGAGGTGTAGCTAGAGTTTTTTTAATCTTAAAAGTCATTAAAATATGGATTTATACTCCAAATTAAGTTGATGCTTGTTTTACCAACAATATTGTAAACTACTTATCAGTAAATTATATACCACCATCATCATCATCCACTTCAGAGTCAAGGGGTCTATCAGAAAGATGTCCTACATTTGCATGATGGCTTTGCTTAATTCTTATGTAGATGTATATCCCGTTGTTAGGAACACCAAAATATAATGTTTAAATGAAGTGAAATGTGAAAACTTACCAAAACAGACTGCTACCGAAAGAAAGCCCAACTCTTTCATCAGCTTAGACCTTCCACCCTTAACCTCACATACGGCTCCAATTCAGGGGCAGTGTGCTTAATTGCCAATGAGGCATTGCTTGGAATGTCAGTGAGCACAAAGGGCAAGGTCAGGACCATGTGAAGTGAGAAGGACAGGTCTTGTCAAGGGGTGGGGTTGCCATTTACCTCCAGCCAAGTATTTCCATGTGAAAATACAGGTCAGTGCTGCAGAGTTCCCAAACCAAGAATCTAGACTTTTTTGTGAAATCTCCTCATTTCAAACTCTTATCTCAATCAGGTAGAGTGGGGAATTTTTGCATCAATCCTAAAATTATAAAAATGGAACATGAGAGATGATTTTTATAATCCTGGGATGAAGAAAATTTCTAAATACTAGAACATTCAGAAAACAAAAAATAAAATTGGCTATATAAAATTTTTATCTGCATAACCAAAACACCATGAACAAAGCAAAGTTACATGTAAAAACAAGCAAATATTTGCATACAAAATGAAAATTTTCTTAATACATATAGAATTATTAGAAATGAGATAGATAGATTCCAATAGAACTGAAGAACATTATGCTAAGTGAAATAAGCCAGTCAGAGAAAGACAGATACCATATGATTTCCCTCATATGTGGACTCTAATGAACAAACTGAACTAGTAAGCAAAATAGAGGCAGACTCATAGATAGAGAGCAGGCTGACTGCTCTGGGGGTTGATATTGAGGTGGGTAGAGGGATCAAGCCAAAAAAAAGAAAGAATTCATGGACAGAGACAACAGTGTGGTGATTGCTGGGCAGAGAGGGGTGGATAGAAGTGGAAAGAGGGTATAGTGCACATAAATGATAATGGAAAAAATACAATTTAAATAAATAAATAAATAAATATTAAAAATAAAAATATTGTCAAGGAAAGAAAAGACAGTATTGGCACCAAGAGGAAGAGATGGTTCACGGGAAAGGAAATACAAATGGTTCTGTTCTAATGCACATGAGATGAACGGACATCAACTGTAATAAGAAAAATGCTAACTAAATTACCGTGAGGTACCATATTTCACTGACTACTCTGGCAAAGATCAAAGAGCTTCAATCGAATTGTAGGCAAAGAAATGGAAAACAGACCTCTCTTATACTGTTGGGGGATTATAAATTGAGAAGAGCCTACAGGAAGGCATTTGGCAGAATTTATCAAACTTACAAATGTGCTTCCCTGTGACCCAGCAAGTCATATGGTATTCAGATATGCAAAATGAGCCAACAGACATTTACAAGAGTATGTACTGCAGTATTCTCTGTGCACACTCTTTGTCTTATGTACAAAGACAAGACTTTAAAACAACTACTAAATCTTGTTGTTCATACAAGAATATGTTTAGGTTCAGGTTTGATACATCTAGTGTGATAAGCAGGAAAACGTAGTGGTAAAGAGTGTGGGACTAGGAATCAGATTCTTCATTGTTTAAATAACATATGCCACTTACTAGCTGTGTACCATTTGGGCCAGTTATTTAATATCGTGGGAGTCAGTTTGGTCACCTGAGAACTGGTAGTGATAATAGTGACTACTTTATAGATTTGTTAAAAAGTTTAAATGAATGTAATTCATGAAAAGGAAGTAAAACATGTCCTAATATGACGTCATAATTTCCCAAAAATGGCTCGAATGAAGGTGGCTTCCACCCCATTGCTCTTCTGCAATGGGACTTTGCCCTCCTCCACTCCCTTGGGGAGGAGGGGTCTGTTTCTCCACTCCCTTGACTCTGGGAAGACCCTCCACCTGCTTCAACAAAAAGAATATGGAGAAAGGGATGCTATACCAGCTCTGATTATAGCCTTTAAGTGGGCTTTAAGTTTTTACTTCTGCCTCATAGAATCTTTACAACTGAGCAAAATGAACATTAGCACCTGGATTTTACAGTTTAGGAAACTGAGATTTAGAGACAATTTTAGCAATATCTCCCTTCCCCAGTCTGTCTATCCTACCCACCATCACCACCAAAAACAAAGATGGGAGCAAGATTGACATCCTCATTGGAGAACATCTAGGCATTCCACTGCACCCAGTCAGTATTGGCCTGGAAGGGTTTCAGTGTCAAGACCCTGCCTCCTGACCACAGGGGTGGCCCAGCCCTCAGATTTTTTTACCCAGGTCCTCAAACCTTATGCCAAGTCAAAGGGGAAACTGTGAACAGGGTGAGTTGCCTGAAAGCAGCATCTTAAAGGCAGTTCTGTGCTCTCAAATTCCCACAACTGCCCTGGCTCCTTCTGGGAGCAGCCCTTATTTCTTCCTTCAGTTTCTTCTGCCACCCAGCATCCTTCCAACAAGTGTCTCTTTTTTTTAACCAGACTGGATATCTGTTGTACACAAGCAAACAACCAACACTGACAATTTCATACCCAAAAGAACAATAAAAGAAGCATGGTTATGACACAGAGATGGGCAGGAGGAAGAGAGATTCCCATCTGTGACAGGGGATGGTCAGGAACCAGCCCCAACAAGCACTGATGAACCTGATCACAGTCACTGTGGTCACTAAGGCCACACCTACAGGAAGTGAACCCTCAGCAACTGGGCAGTGGCTGCTCCAAGGGGGAAATGCCAAGACCAGAGGTCTAGAGGGTTCCTTCTGAATGCACAGGATTAACTAAAACTGTAGAATACCAGCTTGAACCTTGAGATTGCCCATACCAGGCATGGAAGAGATGCGTGGTTTTTCTGAGAGTGCTAAAATTATTTCCTGTGGTCTTGGAGTTGAGCTGAGGGAAAACCAAACCCAAGTGATTGATACTGTTGTCTGCTGAATCCAAATACCAGTTAAATCCGCAAACTTGCAGTCTCTTATGTGAATTTTCCCAACTGGAACAGTGACATCTAGAAGGAATGAAGAAACTGGAGAAGTCCAACGCTGATGTCATTTAATTCTCACAAGAAATCAATAAAGGGGACCATATTTTAGAGACAAGAAAAAGTATTTTATAGACAAGAAAAGCTAGCAGTTTCACACCGTAAGAAACAGAGCCAGAATTCAGACAAGAAATTCTGACCCAAAGCCCACGATTTAAACCAGAGCTCAGCAAACTTTCAGTGAAGAGCTTTGCAGGCCATACCGCAGCCTCTGCCAGGGGACCCTGACAATACAGGTGATTCACAGACAAATGGATGTGAGTGTTAGCCAATAAAACCTTGTTCATGAACCCCCAAATTTGAATTTGATATAACTTTCACAGACCACTAAATATTCTTCTTCTTTCGATTTCTGAAAATAATTAGCTCATGCAACAAACAAAAGCAAGCAATGCTGCAGCTGCCATCTCCTGCTCTTAACCACATGATGCTGTGTCCACAGAATTGAAACATCTTTGGAAACGGGTCCACAATTCCTTGGAAATGTACCTATGAGAGGCTCTTTCTAGGTAAATATAGCATGTGTTTATTCTCTGGCTTGTGGTGATAGCTCATCATACTGCCAGGGATGACAGAGCACATTTTGAAAGTGTCCGTGTAGGCCAGGTGTTTGGCTACACAGAGGATGGAGATTCAGGTATTTGTTTCAGAGTAACACCCATACCAATATGAGGCCAGCTGACATGGAACATTCTGTCAAGGAACTAAAATACAAAGAGCCAGGCATGTTTACTTTGCATCCTATAAATGATTTATGAGACCTTTAATATGGCCACTGAGTATACTTTAGGCTTGTTAGACACTTTATTTTTTGACCAGGGAGAAATTTGTAAATTGAAGACCCCAACGCGTTAGCTTAGATACCAGAGTCAAAGGTATGTTTAAGCTCTTTGGGAGAAGTTTCTCTCTGACCGCTCTGCTCCCCGCTGCCACTATGACCAATGCACATTTCTCCATGGTCACTAAAACTCAGACATGAATAGTATAAAGAGACTCAGTATTTACTAGAAATTCCACATATACTTTCAAGAAAGGCAGGAAGGGCAGAATGGGGTAGAAGTGTGAGTCAGAAGTGGCTTTAGATTTGGTCACAGAAGTAAGACACTTTCAACGCACGTGCAAGCAGAATCTTATTCCCATCTTCATGTAGTGGCCACGAGTGTTGAACTTTTTAGAAAGCCTGCACAAACCCACCATGATTAGCTTTGTCACAGGAGAGCAGGTGAAAACAATGCATATCCTTCATCTCCAGGGAGAGGTGCCCTGTGATTTAAGAAAAAAAAAAAAATTAAAGTGCGCCTCAAGAGGTAAATATGTCTTCTCTTAATTCTATCTGATTTTTGTTGGATTTCCAAGATAATCTGTGTTTGTAAAAAAATTCCGAAGGCATATTCTGGTTGTTTCCCATTTGCTAATTTACATGGGATATAGTAGAAAGGAGTAGAAATGGACAGAATGGGGGTGAAGGGAGTTGGTTGAGAAATCAGGATTGATGGAAATTCTCGGGTTTAACCACTGAATTTGTATCAGGCATTCAGATGGATGATGCAGGGACAACAGAGTTTTAAAAAGCCCCTATTTTCAGGAAACTAAACAAATGGAGGAAGGTAAAATAAAATATGCACATAAAGTATAAACAATAATGCTTTAACTCAATTGTAGAAAGAAAGTACTCTTTTAGCACTGTAAGAAAAACAATATGGATGAGCAGAAAGTTACTTTTGCAGTTTGGAAGGCCCAGTCTTCTTTCTTTTTTAAAAAAAAATCTTTTATTGATTATGCTATTATATTTGTCCCTTTTTTTTCTCTCCTTTATTCCCCTCCAACCTGTATCCACCTCCCACCAGTATTCCCCCTCCTTAGTTCATGTCCATGGGTCATTCATATAAGCTCTTTGGCTTCTCCATTTCCTATACTATTCTTAACCTCTCTCTGTCTATTCTGTACCTACCATTTATGCTTCTTAATCCCTGTACCTTTTCCCCTATTCTCCCCCTTCCCTTCCCTGCTGATAACCCTCCATGTATCTCCATTTCTGTGATTCTGTTCCTGTTCTAGTTGTTTGCTTAGTTTGCTTTTATTTTTGTTTTTGTTTTTAGCTTCAGTTGTTGATAGTTGTGAGTTTGTTGTTATTTTACTGTTCATAGTTTTGATCATCTTCATTTTCCTTTAACATTTCATATAATAAGGGCTTGGTGATGATGAACTCCTTTAACTTGACCTTAACTAGGGAGCACTTTAACTGCCCTTCCATTCTAAATGATAGTTTTGCTGGATAAAGTAATCTTGGGTGTAAATCCTTGCCTTTCATGGCTCACAATACTTCTTTCTAGCACTTTCTTGCCTGTAAGATTTCTTTTGAGAAATTAGCTGAGAGTCTTATGGGAATTCCTTTGTAGGTAACTGCCTCCTTTTCTCTTGCTGCTTTTAGGATTCCTTATCTTTAATCTTGGGAAATTATGATATGCCTTGGTGTGTGCTTCTTTGAGTCCAACTTCTTTGAGACTCTGAGTTTCCTGGACTTCCTGGAAGTCTATTTCCTTTGTCAGATTAGGGAAGTTCTTCTTCATTATTTGTTCAAATAAGTTTTCAATTTCTTGCTTTTTTCTTCTCCTTCTGGCACCCCTATGATTTGGATGTTGGAATGTCTAAAGATGTCCTGGAGGTTCCTAAGCCTCTCCTCATTTTTTTTTTTTGAATTCTTGTTTCTTCATTCTTTTCTGGTTGAATATTTACTTCTTCCTTCTGGTCCAAATCATTGATTTGAGTCCCAGTTTCCTTCTCATCACTGTTGGTTCCCTGTACATTTTCCTTCATTTCACTTCCCATAGCCTTCACTTCTTCCTCTATTTTGTGACCATACTCAATCATTTTCATGAGCATCCTGATTACTAGTATTTTGAACTCTGCATCTTATAGGTCAGCTATCTCTTTGTCAGTTAGTTCTATTTTTGGAGTTTTGATCTGTTCTTTCATTTGGGCCATATATTTTTTGTATTGGCATGCCTGTTACATAGTAAGGGGCAGAGCCTTAGGTATTCACCAGATCCGGGCAATCCACGTCGCTGTGTTGTGGCACTATATGTGGGGGATGAGTCAGAAAGGGAACAATGCTGCTTGCTCAGTTCTCAGCCAGATTTCAGTCACTTCCTCTGCTACCCACAAGCAAATTGGGCCCTTCTGGTGCTGATTCCTGGGTGGATGGGTTTGTATACATTCTAGGATCCTGTGGGTGTCTCTAACAAGCTTTCCTGTGAGGCTGGGAGTTTCTTCCACCACTGTAACCCCCACAGATTTTTACAGTCAGAGGTTTTAAGGCTTTATTTCCCTGTGCTGGAACCCTGGGTTGTGTGATCTGTCTCGCTCCCCAGTTGTTTCTTCTGATTTATCTGCACATAAATGTGGAACTGCCCGCTCTGCCAGCCACCACCTTGCCCACCCGAGTCTTCCAGCTGCCACCTTGCTGAGAGTCCTCTCTGCCCCAGCTGCTTGTCTCCACCCCTCCTACCACTCTGGATGAATATTTCTTCTTTAACTCCTTGGTTGTCAGATTTCCACACAGTTCAATTTTCTGGCAGTTCTGGTTGTTTTTGTTTTTAAATTTGTTATTGTCTTTCTTTTCATTGTGCATGGAGGCACAGTGTATCTACCTACACCTCCATCTTGGCTGGAAGTCCCCAATCTTATTTCTGTTTGTTACATTTGAAATATTTATTTGAAAGCCAAAGCAACTTGAGGGCCCTGTCTTCTTTCTCTGCTCCAACTTCAGAATCTGAACATCCACACCCAGCCCTTAAAGGGGAAATAGAAAATGACCAGCACCTTCATCGAGAGGCAGATAAGAAATGAAGTGAAGATTGGGGGAGGACAAGGAGTGGTACCCATGATCCTTAGGCTAAATCAGCCTTCCTGTCTGTTTTTGTATGGCCCACGAGCTAAGAACAGTTTTCATGTTTTTTTGAAAGGTTGGAGAATGAATTAAAAGAATGAAATTTAAATTTCACTATCCACAAATGCGGCTGATTGGTACATAGACAAGGTCATTCATTTACATATTTCTTATGGTTGGTTTCACTTTGAGTAGTTCCACAGAGACTGCGTGGCCTGCAAAGCCTAACATATTGTGGCCCTTCATAGAAAAGGTCTGCCAAGCCCTGGGTGCAGGATAAACAGGCAAAAGACTGAGGAGGAGAGGAAAGAGGGTGGGGTCCAGCCCAGAAGGCACAGTCCTTTCCAACTGTGGGAATATGCATGTGGGGCACTAGGGGAGCCTGGAATGAATGCCTTGTGCTCTCAAAGAAATCAAGACAAGATGCATAGGCTAGGAAATTCACTTGTGAATTATCTAAGGGTTGCATCATATTGTTTTAACCCAAATTAAAGAACAGACTGAACATTTTTTGGAATTCTAGACATATGCTGGAGCAGCTGACAGGAAGCCTACTTTACTATAAACTAAGTGCTCCTAGAGAAGTGCAGTTAGTCTGCCTGTGTGTTTAGGAGGCAGAGGTGGGTATGTAGACAGGTACATACTGCAAATACATTTTTAAAGGTCTGCAGTAGGGAGTGGGACCAATGTGGAAGACTGAGACCTCACTTTTCACTATATGTACACCTGCAGTACTTGTGTTGCAATAAGCCCTTTTAGTAATTAAATCAAGCAATAAAAATTGAAGATAAAAAGGAAAGAAAAAAATGTCCCATTAAAGAACTATAACCATGAGTTTTGTGGGTCCCAAAATGATGGAAATCACATTTGACTATGCAAGGAAAGGGAAGTAGACGAAGCAAATCAGGAAATGCTTTAGGAGGAAGTAACATTTGCAATTGCCCTTTGATGATCAATAAGATTTGACAGAGTGAAGAGGGCATCATCTGCCAAAGACGCAAACAAAGGCACAAGGGTAGGAGTGCTCTGGCCATGGTGAAGAAAGGGTCTGCCCAGATGTTCCTCAGTTTATTCATTTCGGAAATGTGCTGGCAAGGCTAATATAGTTGTATGGACACAGTAATACTTCACAAAAAAATGCAGCTCTAAAGGAATGTTTAGCTACTTACAGCACAGATTGCAGTTTATAAGAAAAATAACAAAAGAAGAGAAAGAACATTTCTATGACACAGTAAAATAAGTGCCGATGATGTTGGACCATTCCGAAGAATTCCAGCCACACTTGCTTAATGCCTCCCAGCAGAATACCCAAAAGTAAAACAATCCAACTACCACAATTTCCAAATTACTTAGCAGCCCAGCATTTTTCTAATGCACATGAACTTGAGCTGATCCAGCTTCCCGGTTTAACAATGCCTTCCTCTCAGTACAATCTACTGGTAATTCTCACTTGATAGTAAAACGTCACTTCTTGGACCCCACGCCAAACCTACTGAATTAGTATCTTTGCAGGAGAAGACTGGAAGTCTACAGTTTTTAGCAGGCTTCCTTCCAGGTGATATTTCTGGGTGACAGCTTGAGAGCCGCAGTTCTCGAATGTGTACAGCACAGTGTCATGGCATCTAGTATTGATGGTTCTACTGTGGACAAGTTAGAGCATTTGGAGACATTGCTTCTAACTTGACCTTTCTAACCAGTCACTTCAAATTAAAGAATTTAAGGTTGCATTCTTTCTGGCTCATCTATGCTCTATTAGGGACTACTTGAACTTAGACTTGATGTTTCTGTTCTTCCTCAACCTTCCTCCTCCAGCTTCTGAGAGTTAAGTGGAATAACTCATATAAAGCCTCTGCAACATGCCCAATAGCTAAAAAATATCAATAAATGCTGGTTGCCTCCCTCCATGTGGTTCATCTCTTAAACCTTGTAGGTAGTTTGTTTGAAGAGTTCCCAAAAGAAAGATGAGAAATGATTGCAGGTCCTGAAAGTGCTGCCACAGTGACTCCTAGGCACCCAGGCTCATGAGTCCTTTCCTGCCAGGCCAGTGGCTGAAGGCAATGCACTCTTAGTGGTGCTGATTTTAGTGGCTCCTTGCCCATTTCTGGGCAGTCAGCCTTGAGCTTCTCTCTGTTTCTCAGCCTTTGCTCAGCTGTAGAACACTTGATGCCAATGTAATCTGCCACTGAGGATAGCCAATGGGACTGCCACCCATTACAAAGTCACTGTGGTTGCAACAGGGGTGTGAAGGCCTGGAACTTGCCCTCCTCAACCCTTCTCTCATTCTCCCATTCTGGGGGTTCACTTTGAAAACTATCCTCTCCAAGTCTTAGTGTCTCTTCGAGTCTGAGAGATGAAAGAAATGTGATGTGAATATTATACAAGTGACAGGAAAGGCTTCTTGATCCCTGGAAAGAGCAAAGCCCTACAACATGCCTTCATTAGAAAATGAATATTTAAAATAAAACTAACCTACCCATGTTAGTGACAGCTTTAAGAAAAGTTCCCACTGATTCTATTGCCTTAATACAACTGCCATTAGCTACTAGGGACATTTGGAAAGGTGGTAAATGAAAAGAGAACAGGTGTGAAATCATATAATATTGAATAAAAGCCCCAGGCATAATACTATATCAAAGTGACATTATGGGAAGAAAGGGGGTTGTCTTAGAGATGCTTTCCTGTGGAAGGTATAGAACCTGGGGCTTTCTCCCAAGCCATAGGAAATGAGGTCTGATGCTATCCCTCCAGGTGGGGAGGGGCAGAGGGCTAGGAAAAGGAAAGGATGGGAAGGAGAAGAGGGAGGGACACAGGCCAGAGAGAGAAGGGAACTTAGGGATGCCCATCAGAGGGGGACTCTACATGGGTCACCAGCCTGAACTCAGTGCCCATTTGTCATCAGTTAATTGCAAGAGTTGCTTTCCAGTGAAGAACTGCATTTATATTCCCTCCCAAACTTGCAAAACATGAGTAAGAAGCTACATAATCCCTTTCATTGCCCTTTAGCAGCTCCCTTATCCTTTGGGATAAAGTCCAAAATGTTGACAGTGGCCAACAAGGCTCATGTTGACCTTCTTGATTAACTCATTCAACAAGTATTTATTGAGTACCTACCATGTCATGTAAATATACTATGTGCTAAATACCAAGGAGCCACCAAATGTCCTCCCAGGAATAGCCCCACTGTGTCACCCTTTGCTCATACAGTCACACTGTTCCCTCAGTCCAGACCCTCCCCACCCATCTTCAAACCAGCTCCTCCTTCAGATTCAAGGAGGCTCCTCCCCCATTCGCCCCTCCCTGCCTGGGTTAGCTCCTCCTCCGTGGGCTCCCACGGCACACACCTCCCTCTCCAGTCTTTGTCATGCTTCCTGTCATTGCTGAACCATCTGCCTGCCTTCTTGGCTAGAACATCACCAGCAGAAGAACAGCAGTTGCCTGTTCTCTAGCATTTGTTGGGGCTATTATCTGGAGGAATTACGCCCTACAGAAAATGGGCGATGATGTTCTCAGTCCTCCCATGGATGGCATGTAGCATCGTAGAGAAATTACTTTGTGACCTGCTATGAATGCCTCGGGCATTTGAGTTTAGACCTCAGGGAACCTCTTGGGAAGAGCTGTCTGTCCATCCAAGACGCACCGTGTTCAGCATGCAGTGTTTCTCAGTAAATGTTTGCTCAATTCAACTTAAAGATTAAGGTTTTCAGGCTTGGGAGCAAGGAGAAGAAGTTACCGTGTCCTCAGAAACATGCAAATAGATTGATATGACAATACTACTTGCCAAGCTTATAGGAATAAAACAAGGAAAATCAGAGTGAACTTTAAGATGCTGGAGCGCCAAGGGGTCTGTGATTCTTTCAGCACCAGAGGTGTGCTGTTCCTGTAGGTTCCGAAATGTAGAATGACTTCTCACCTTGCCTTCCTTCACTGTCAGTGTTCACTCTTGGGCACTTTTATTACTTTCCCTTGCAGATGCCTCTGTTTCTAATTAGAGCCGGGGGCCTGACCCTTGAGAGCTGATAACAATTTTGTCCCTAGACATACCTTATTGGCTAACTGGAAAAGGCAGGTTAATGGTGTCTGCGCGGAAGGTGTATTATTAGAAGTGAGTCTGTGAAGCAAACCCTCCGTGACTCTAATCTTCAGAATGCTGACTCCTAAGGTCAGTAATTGGGCACCACAGAATTCACCAGAGCAGCAGGCCTAAGCCTGTCTTCAGACCTCTTTGAAATGCAGTTCCTGAGGTCAAGAAAATAATTGCTTCATTTGAAGGGGGTAGAAAGAGATGAGGAGAGAAGGAACAACCTTCATTATTTCTCCAGTTTATCAATGTGCCATGTTCTCAATATCCCGCTCTAATTAAAATAACACAGGCTGCTTGAGAAACTCAATCATTTCCACGGTGATTCTTGTCAGTTTGCTCCTCCTGCCAGCTCAGAGATGCCTAATGACAGATAAGCCGGGAGTCTGGACCTCCTTCGCTTAGTTATTAATTCAGCAACAAGGGTACCATGATGCTCATTAACTTTCTTTGCCCCCAATATATTTAAATCCTTAATTAACAGGGAGGATATTTTAATGTCAGTGCTTTGCAACTTTCCAAAGAAAAATGCCAATGTAATCAACTTGAACTCTTGACCACCACTCCCAATACAAATCTGTCTTCTTCTTCACCAGCCAGGGCAAGTCTGGGCTCAGTTCACATTCCACACACATTGTCCATGATAACCTGGGCTTGTGGTATCGGCTCTCCGGAAAGTGACTGAACGTGGAGTCATTCAGAGTGTCCCTCTGAATGAAGTTCAGCCTTTGCACTGTGACCCTGGTCATCTGAGAAAAGTTCTAGCTAAGATCCTGAGTTCACTTTTATGTTCATGAAGAAAGCTAAAAGGAGTGAAGAGGAAGGGGGGCTATTATATTTCTTTTGGCTAATTCTGCATAATTTCCATGGGCTGGGCTTAATTATGCCTCACAAATAAAGAGAAAAGGAAAAAATGAGAACAAAAAAGATATGAAAAGACAAAACCAAAATTCATACACTACGAAAGAAAGAATTGGCAGGAAAGCTTCAAAAAGGAAAAAAGAAAAGAAAAAAAAGACTCAACTCTACCACTGCACCATCACTACCAAGATCCCTGGCCTCTGAGGCATGTACAATGCAGGAGACTCTGACATGTGTTCAGTCCTGGCTGGCGTTCTTCACAGGGACCCACCATAGATGTGAGGGCTCAACCAGTGGCCTGCTTATCTCAGGGGCCTGAGTGGAGGAGCTTTAATTCCCGTGGGACTTTGGGGTCCCAATACTCACGTAAGCGGCCACAGCTGACTTGGCAGTTGGTTCATGATACTTTCAGTTCTACTTCCCAGATTGTTATTCTCAGAGCCAGATTGCTGAATGCTGCCTGGGACTCAGGGTCCTTCCAGTATCTGGCCCAGAATCTGCCAGCCCAGCCCCAGAAATGACCCCTTTGATCTGCCTGGCACCGGCCCTGGTCAGGGCATACAACCTCCGTGGACTTAGAGGCACTGAGCACACGTTAGTGCTGGGGGACTGATGTAAAGACAACAAGAAAGGTGGGGGAGAGAGGATGCAAACCAACCCCACTTGAAATAAGAAAACATTTAGAACAAATCACCACTTCTTTTCCTGTACCCTAAGATGTCAACATTATAAATGTTATTAAAATAATTTTAAAGATTGTTTTAAATGTTCCTCTTCTGTTCATCTTAATTGCAAGGTAGCGGAAAGTATTCCTATTGCTTCTCAGGCCACAGTAGAAAAGTTTTAGAAAGAAATATACCAAAGCTCAGAGGCAGGAATTTTAAAAATGAGATTCAGATGTGTCTATAAATCTAGCAGAGAAATGCAAGGAGGCCCTTCAAGCCGTGTGGGTAAAACATGCCTGGAGTTTGGGCTGTGACCTCACCTGGCCACTTGCTTCATTAAATCTGCTGCTTTGGGGCACACGGATCTGGGGTCAGCAGGGACGTTTTCACCCTGCTTACACTGCAGCATTGTTTGCTCGCCTGAGGGGCTGCCCAGCATCTGCCTCCTGCTCAAGTGTCATGACTCAGCCAAACTCAAGAGGCAGGAAACTGAGCTGGATGGGTCACTGGTTTGATCTCAAGTGACAAATCCCTTGTTGTGACTTCGTTCAGAGGCAAGAGACTGTTGGGGCTGGGGGAGGAGGCAGGATCAGACAAAAGGGCAGATGTGCTCACCACGATGGCCTACTGCTCCCACACGCCACCTGCATGTCTGCACATCTGTCCTCCTGATGCCACCTGCATGTCTGCACGTCTGTCCTCCTCCTGATGCCACCTGCACGTCTGCACATCTGTCCTCCTCCTGATGCCACCTGCACGTCTGCACATCTGTCCTCCTCCTGATGCCACCTGCACGTCTGCATGTCTGCATGTCCGTCCAGAGAAAACAGGAATGAGTGCCCGGGAGTGAAGCACAGGGAAGTGCCATGAAAGAAACAGCAGAGATTCTGGAGACACATAAGTCTAGGCTTTGTCTGGGTTGACCCCTCATTCCTTAGTTTAAGCAAGCGACTTAGTCTTTCTATGCCTTGGTTTTCACCTTTGTAAAATGGGGATAATAACACTCATGTGTCACAATTGCCAGGAGGAATGAATACAATAACATATGTAGGACACCTAGCTCAGACAATTGATCTTTTATATATCAAACCCTATTGTTTTCCTTTTCTGTAGTTTCTACTACAGAATTGTCAATTTAAGTAAAAGGAAGACCAGAAAGACATAATTCTGTTCTCTTTACAAGAGGACAACACAGACAAGATGAAAGATGACAAAATCAAATCTCTGTAACCTGAGAATCACTGACAAGAAGAGATATTTATGGTAAGAATGGAGAGTCATGTGTCTGTGGCCCTTTCACTTCTAAAATTATTAAATACTTTCTCACAGACCAATTGCCCAGCTGGCTGACTAAGATTATCACAATCTGTTGGATTCATTTTCCAAGAAGCCTGACTAGTCATGGAAAGTACTTTCTGGATGATCCTGTTTAATAGGTGAATAACTTGCTTAATAGTCTAGCCCACAAGCCCATACTACGAGGGTCCCAGGAGTCCCATTTCTTATGCCCTAGTTTGCCACCATGTCACAAAGTCCAGCTCTCCTATCTTCTCCCTAGAGTACAGAATTGCCATTAGGCCTGAGAGGAAGAGAGAGAGAGAGAGAGCAATAAATAGAGATGACAGGCACAAAACTAGCTCACCATCCTCATACAGCCCAGCTCTCCATTCCATGACGAAAAGCACTTTCTCCACAGGAGGACTGACAGTGAGGGTCTCTAGTCCCTTATGCTTCCTCAAAGCCCAGGTACACCTAGTGACCATGAATAACACTAGTCCAACTTCAGTGTGTCAGGGGATGGCCATTTTCACGTGTGCCCACGTGTAGACCAGTTTGTTGTTACAGATCCTTCTCCCATACAAAATAAAGGCTACACTCCATAATTCACAGACTTCCCTCAGTCCTCACCATCCCAGGTCTGGGTCTCCCAGAAAATAATCACTCCACAAAGGACATACACAATTAATAGCCCACTACAGTCCTTTCCCCAAATCAAATACATACATACATTTGAAAAAGAAGAAAAAAAGCAAGCTTATTTCTAAGGCTTGATTGAATTCAAGTCTTTCTTCTGGTAAAATGGAACATTTCTAGCCTTTGAAGTAACCATTTTCCCATTTAGGCTTAAAAAAAGAGGGACTACATGCTGGATATATATTACCTTAGCCAACACTTGATGGTTCTCGTAACACTGATTCCTCTTCTAGATTTACTTTTGTGGAATCTACTTTCAAAATTATTTTGAAAATAAAAACATTTGCCATTCCAAATCTGCCAGCACATCTCCTGGTCTGCAAAGGATATATTCACATCTGTATATTAAAATGTTCATTGAGTCATGATCATTGATATTATTATATTTTCTGGCATCCTAAGTTCACGGCCCCTCTTTACCAGCAAACGTTCCTAAGGACATAGGTGCTAATATGTTGTTGAGCCTTTATTCAGTGAGAGCCCCTGTGCTGAGATCGGCACACACACTGTCCTCTTTCCTTCCCAGAGAGCACCCTGTGAAGTAATGATTTCACAGATGAAGACACTGAAGCTCACTGATCACCCCTCCCCACAGCCAGTCAATGGCAGAGCTGGAAGTTGGCCTCGGCAATGCAACATGAGAGCCAAAGTCCCAGGAGAGCTGTCCCTGGACTGTGGGCAGGAGGAAAGCAGGAGTTCCCACCTAGATTTTGAGTCTCCTGACTCACCTTCACACCTGCAGCCCCAGCCTAGTGTGGCACACTGGTTTCCTCGGCCAAGGAGTGTTCAAATAATGACTTCCCAAGTTCCATTGACTGAAATGGAATTGGCAGTGTGTTGTTTTTCTTTCCTTTTATTTAATTTACATAGAATAGAGAAGACCTTTTCCATATAACACTCCACTGGTTATAGGACACAGGTAGTGAGGATGGGTCCTGATATCATGCTTCCACATGCCTCCCTTAAGCTACTTTATTTCCCATTTGAATGAGAAAAATGAAGGGAAAAAATTTCTTCACTGAACCTAAGGTTACCCTTATTTACAAGCTTTATAAATGGGATAGAATCAAACTTATACAATTAGGGAATGAAACCCCAAAAAGGAAGGGTCTAGAAGTGCCTTTCTGCCCTTTGTTGTGTCCTACATTCTGGAGAGATTGTATTTCATCCAAGAACCTTCACCTTCCCCAAGAAGCCGGCCTGCCTGCTGTCTCCCATGGAGGCACTTGGTCTCCCTCTTTGGACCCCAAAGGGCATGTGTCAGAGAGCTCAGCAAAACCACAGATGCTGCCCTGGCTGATGTGGCTCAGTGGATTGGGTGCTGGCCTGTGAACCAAAGGGTTGCTGGTTCGGTTCTCAGTCAGGGCACATGCCTGGGTTTCCAGCTGGGTCCCCAGTTGGGGGGGGCTCTCTAGAGGCAACCACACACTGATGTTTCTCTCTCTCTCTCCCTCCCTTCCCCTCTCTCTAAAAATAAATAAATTAATTAATTTAAAAACAAAACAAAACAAAACACAGATGCTTTTAGCTCCTCAGGCCTGGCACACCCCCTTCCATCTGCGTTTCACCACTGGCCTTTGGACTACAGTCACATCTAGATTTTGAGAGACCTTTTCAAGATGTGTCTGGATTTTTCTTTTCAGTTAAATGCTCCAACCTTGACTCCTCTGTCTAAGCTCACTCAACTGAAAGCATCTTAGAAGTTCAAATCACCAAAGCTGGTAGATCATCACTGAAGCTGGTGGATCTGACCATAGGACAGAAGCTCTCTCCTGGTCACTGGGATTTGGTACTGCCACCACAAAGCACCTATTAGATGAAAATAGACTGTAACAGAATCTTTCAGTGGGTGAAAATAAGAAATTGAGCGTTCATCCTCTTCTTCCTACCATGGTTCAGCAGGAGAACTTTGAAGCTTCCTTGCCTAAAACGCTTCTCGTAGTGACCCTACCTTTAAGCTGTCATCTAGTTGGTGTTCACTACTTGCATCCTAGGCTGAGCATTAAAATACAAATGATTTGGAAACAACAACCAATTAAAGATGTATAACATTATCTTGCTTGATTAGCAGATGATATTTGGTAATAGAATATGCATTCTATTCCTTATTTCTGGAAATAAAAATTCTCTCAAAATGCCCTGGCTGGTGTAGCTCAGTGGATCGAGTGCAGGCCTGTGAATCAAAGGGTTGATGGTCGATTCCCAGTCAGGGCACATGCCTGGGTTGCAGGCCAGGTCCCCAGTAGGGGGGGCACATGAGAAGCAACCACACATTGATGTTTCTCTCCCTCTCTTTCTCCTTCCCTTCCCTGCTCTCTAAAAATAAATAAATAAAATCTTTAAAAAAGTTCTCTCAAAAGTACTAACTTTTTCTCAAACTGCTTTTTTCTGTCCCAAAACAGATGAATAAAATTGACAAAACACACTCCCTCAGTCTCAACAGCTGACTCTGGTTTCGGATTGAGGGGGAAGTGGGTGTCCCATAGAGGGGTGACAGGCTCTGCAATATCACAATTGCTCAGGGAGTTTAAAAAGCCCCACAAGTGATTATGATGTGCCCATCTAACCTCCCTGATAGTTCTCTCCTTCTCTCTTTGTGTAAATAAAAAGAAAGAAAAAAAGTATCTACTTCCCTCAAAATAATCAAACAGCAGGAGGCTACTGAGGCATCTATAAGTAAAATGATAATTTATCCAGCCAGGCCATATTTACTGGGAAGGGCTAGAAAAAGCCCTCATATTAAAAAATGTAATAAAATAAATCGACTTTAATACCTTTGGACAGTAATCATTAAGATCCTACATACACTACCAAACTTAAAAATAAATTTAGTATTTGACTTTCAGTGATTACAGCCTATATTTATAAAGCTGGTTAGCCGCCTTTCCAAAGACTATATACCGTTTTCTTTCTTTTTACTAGCACTTTTTAAATTTTTCTTATATGCATCCTCTATCATTTAACCAAATTTGCATGCGAAACTGTTAGACAATAGTGAAATATTTTGCTCACACTATTTTTTTTAGACTAGCCTTATGAACATGAATGGCCTAGATTTTTTTACTCTAGAACATAAAATCAATCACCCATTGTTGAATGACTTTCGCTTAAAGAACTTGGAAGTACATTTATTCTGCCCCACCCTCTCCTCACCCCCACATAGAAAAATAAAAGCGAATCATTTTTCTCGGATATAAAACCCTGAGCTGTGCTGCCATCATGGCTGCCAAGAGCTTACCACACAGTGTACTCCCTGGGTGTGAACTGTTGAATGTAAGTCAAGTAAGTCATCGAGTTTGCAGAAATTTTCCCAGATTAGAAGCGTGACTCACCCCTTTCATTTCTGAAGTCTTACTGCCGGGCTCTATCTTCATCCTTAAGCCATCACCAGAAGAGATGGTGGAGGAGTTCACGTGCTTGGAGCTGGCACACCAGGAAGGAAGCCTGGAATCCACTTGTGCATACAAGGCTGAGAGGAAAACTGGTTCCATGTGTGCGCACGCGTGCACACACCTCATTTAATGTCTGGCCTTCGGACAAGCAACATCACATTAGCAACGTCAAGGAAAGAGGGAAAAGGGAAACTGCCATCTGTTTTTGCTCAAACTTACGTACAAGAGAGAATATATTCAGATGACCTATTCAAAAGGTATTTAACTTTATTCCAAGGGGCCAGCTGGAGACTTGACATGAAATGAGCCAATTTTTAACCTTTTTTTAAAGAATATGAACTATTAATATTTTTAATCATAGGGTTCATTTTGATCAAGTATCCACATCAATCTCCAAAGAGTTTCCTCCTTTTTTCCTGGGTTTAAAAAAAATCATGTATCCCAGAAAGGTAAAATAATCATGTTGAAATCACTGTTGGGGAGAAGGGTATGTCTCTCAAACACAAGTGCTGCTGGCTTTCAAAGATAGATGTTTTGGGGGCCCATCTCTCAGTTGAAAGTCTTAAAGCAGGGGTAACATATGTGAGGTTCAAACCTTTTCCTCCTTGGGGAGAAGCTGGGAGCTAGGCATTCTCCCCAATTTCGTGTCACAGCACTGAGTGTGGGTTCATACAAGACTGTGTCTTAGCTCTTCCACCCATCTCAGTGTGGGTTTTTTCTCATTCACCCCATGGGTGGGATTCACTTAGTTTCTGGGTTCCTTGCAGAGGGGATTGTTCTTTGGTCACTATAGAGCTGGTGTGTCTGTGGGAAGTGAGTGAACCAGACCCCAAATCACTATCAGCATCCTGGAATGAGAGAAAATGGGGGTGGAGGCAGTGTGGGCGAGGGCTCCTACACACATACGCACCCCTTGCTTCTGCAAAATCGCCACAGGATTTCTCCCTGGTGTTCTCATTCCCACAGCTCGCAAGCTGAGCCAAGTTACAGGAATTGATTAATCTCATCTTCCACAAGACTATGGATTTAAGCAAGTTCATGAAGATTTTGCCTAATTTCCCATGAAATTCATAAGTCACTTACCCTTTAATGTCTCAACAACCCAGCACCTGGGTCCACTGGCATCTTGAAGGGCATTGAGGGTCTTTGTCTTCAGTTCACTCCAAAGCAGCCCAGCCCTCCCATCAGTAAACACGTGTTTCCTTGGTGTCACCAGTGAATTACTTGTGGGAGCTGGGGATGCCCCATTGCTCCCTGTACCTATGTGGCAGTCCTGAATTTCTTTCTCTTGGTGGTCACTTTTTGCAAGTTTACTTATGGCTGTCTGAGCAGAGAAGTGCACGGTGTAAAAGGAGCCAGGCTGAACGCACACTGAGGCCACTCTCACATCCTAAACGGCTGGTGGTGAGTCAGCAATAGGCCAAAACATGGGCAAAAATAAAGATGTTTCTTCTCCTTACCTCCCCCTTCTGTTTGTGAAGTTGGAAGCATGGGTCGCTAGCACCATGGGAAGAGGCAGCAACTGTCCTGTGCACCTGTGTCCTACATCTGCTGCCGTGGGGATGACCCCATTACATCTCCACTAACTCAACTCCCGTCCCTCAAATTTCTCTTCCAGTGGATGTTGCGTGGATGAAGACCGCAATCAGGAACCAGCCTCTGACTTCAGGAATACAGCATTCCCTTTCAAATTGCTTCCAGAACAAAGGGGAGAATCTTAGCCAACTATGAATCTTAGGACATGGCTCCAGCAAGTCTCTTCAAAAAGACAAAATAGCAATTTCCAGTCCAGCAAGAATGCATGACTTAAGTGATACTGACTAATGGAAATGTATTATTATTATACACAGAATAAAAGAAATATTATTTTTAGAGAAGAAGTAAACTGAGTCAGTTACCTGCTGGTAGCTTGTTTTCTGCCA
Organism: Macrotus californicus; assembly: GCA_007922815.1. Taxonomy (NCBI): domain Eukaryota; kingdom Metazoa; phylum Chordata; class Mammalia; order Chiroptera; family Phyllostomidae; genus Macrotus; species Macrotus californicus. Next base: position 22,425 of record VMDR010006517.1, on the reverse strand, counting down.
CCTGTATAAGAATAGTGCCATGGATTCACATAATAAAGCTAGTATTAATTAGTTAATTAATATATTGTTGCTAACAACTTTAATCATGTGTAAGAGGCTCTTGAAGCCACAATTATTAGTAGTATTCACAATTCATCTCACTGGTGCTTTCCACCTATGGCCTTCCTAAATACTAAATACAGAGATGTCAATAGTAAAACTAAAGAATCTGAATTAGAAGCCACAAAATAAATACACCATGTGGCCACATGTCCATTTTAATTATTTTTATATATGAATATAGTTTAATTTTGGGTGTCTGGTTTTAATTGTATATTTCCCCTGCCAAAAATTTAACTGATTGACATGATGCTGACAAATCAACCTCCTTCCTCTCAGCTCCAGATTGAAGTGATAAACTAAGGGGGAGATGAGGAGCCAGCCCTGGGTCTGAGAGAGGAAGAAGTGTGACCCAGGCGGTGGGGGCAGCTGGGATGGCACTTCCATCGTGGCTGTGTGACGTCAGACCAGTTACCGAACTTCTCTGCCACTCGGTTTCCTAGTCTATAAAGTAGGAATAATGATAGTGTCTCTCTCACAGAATTTTTGTGAGGATTTCATAAAATAATATGTGTAGAGTTCTTAGAACAGCAAGCCCATAGTAAGCACAGATTAAACATTAGTTGCTTTTGTAATTTAGTGGAATTTCCAACCACTTACTGGACTTTTCATTGGACTAGACCTCAAAATTAACACATCTGAAAAGGTATAGCTCTTCTCCCCACAGCAACTCCCCTTCCAACCTCCTTGGTAATGAAACCCCGGCGCATGGGGTCATTATTCCATAACCACAGAAGGACCACCAACCTATTTGGTTCCTCCTGCTCCCCACCCCTGCTGCCATCCAACCTGTCACCAAAGCCTCTGGATTCTTTCCTCAAAACTGGTCACTTCCTCTCCATTCCAGCTATGACATTGTATTATAATAAGAATTACATATTTGGTCTTTTCCCTGGCTCCTGGCACTTTGAAAAGACTCTCTAAAGGCACAATATTATTATTCATGATTCATCTCACTACTGATCTCCACCTATTGCTTTACTAAATACTAAACACTGCTCTTCAAACCCTTGGAACCCCTGAGAGAGAAGGGTGATATGAGTGTCTTCTGTTATTTATAATTAGCCCCTTTCATATACCCAAGTTTATGCTCATGACTTGACTCTTGTTGGATGGGGGCTGGTTGCCAGAGCAACCAACCAATTGATTAGAGGGTTGGAACTTTAGCTCCAGCTAGGGATTGAGTTAATCACCAATGGCCAATAGCTGAATCAATCATGCCTATATAATGGGAGTTGCATAAAAATCCTAAAGGTAGGGATTTGGAGAGCTTCCAAGTTGGCAAACACATCCATGTGCTGGGAGGGAGGCACATCCTGGGGATCTCCTGTGCTCTGTGTGCTCCAGGGCTTGGCCCTACATACCTCTTCATCTGGCTATTCATTTGTATCCTTATGATCCTTTGTAATGAACAGGTAATAGTAAGTAAAGTGCTTCCCTGAGTTCTGTGAGCTGTTATAGCAAATGATCAAGCCCAAGGAGGTATACATGGGAACCCCTACTATAGCCAAGTTACACCGAAGTTGTGGGTAACCTGGGTACCTAGTACTTGTGATTGGCATCTGAAGTGGGGACAGCCTTGTGAGACTGAGCCCTTAACCTGTGGAGCCTGCACTAACTCTGGGTACTGAGCATCAGAATCAAATTCAATCATAGGACACCCAGTTGCTGTCACAGGGAACTGGAGAATTGCTCGGTGTAGAAAACTCGCATTTGGTGTCAAAGTGTTCTGAAGGGAAAAACAATTTTCCTTCACAGCCCCTGCATTCCAATGGAGACTCTGCTTGCTTCACCTCTTAATCTCACCTCCTGGTTAGCACCTCCCAACCAGGGGTTCAGCCTTCCAGTTTGTCAAAAAGACAATGTCAGCTGTATCTTCCTGAAAAGCTGCTGCCATGTGTCACCTTCTGTCTCCAGCACTTAGCCTGGCATCAGGACCCTCCACAATCTTTCCCCAAGTTATCCTCCAACCTGAGCTCTCACCACACTTATGCTGTGTGGTACTTCAGTTGCAAGAAGCAATGCTCACTCAGTGTTGCCTTCAGTTGATGAGGACATGCACGTGGGGACTACAGAGGCCAAGACATTGCTTCAGCAGCCATGTGGCTTTGCCTCACACATAGGGTTGCCAGAGAAAATACAACACTGGGGACATACTGATTCTAAAAATCACTTGTTGCTAATGTACAATTCAAATTTAATCAGGTGTCCTGTTTTATTTTGTGTTGTGACATTGTTGGTGTTTTGTTTGTTATGTGTTTGCTAAATCTGGCAACCTTACTTCATATACATCTAGGAAGACATTTCAATGGCAGCTACAGTGTCCCAACAAAAGAGGTCTCAAGGTCCAATGTCACCAGGGGCAGGAAGAGTAATGTGCATGCATGCAGCAGAGCCTGTGCAGGGGGATATATGGCAAACAGCACAGCTCACAAGTACTGGAGGAATACCCCGAGAAGCGCTGGAAATTTATAAACTGGTGTGCACTATTCATATTCCAACTAAAGGAACTAGCTGCTGCCTACCTCCATCCACTGTTGCCGTCAGGGATGTGGCAGAAATATTTTTAAAATGTCCAAATGTTTGAGAGCTCTCTACTTGAAAGTTCTTGATATTTTAATGTTCACAACTAATTTAATAATAAAACATTGTTCTGGCAACTTCGTGTGAACAGACAAAAGAAAGGGAATGCTGGCCAGACCAACTGACCAGCAGGCCCTGTCTGCTGCCTGGGCTCTACAGAAACTCTGGAGGTCAGTCATCAACTGGGAGGAGGTGTCCATTGCCCCAACAGTGGTCTGCCTTTACAGTGACTCAGCTGCAGCTCTGCTCTTGACCAATGGACTGACTCTTTCGGTACATCTTCATTTGAATTCTGTGGGAGAGAAGATCTGATTGGGTTGTGTAGTTACCTTGCAACATACAGCACTCTTCTTGGTCATTGGCCAGCCTAGAGAGAGGTGCTCTCTAGTCCAATCAGCTGTACCCTGGGAGGAGCATTATGCTCTCACTCTGTGAACACCAGTCACCCTGGCTTTCTTTTGGTTCCTCTTTCTGATGCCTTCTTTCTCACCACAGAGTATCTTACATTCCTTCTCTGTTCACTTATCACCAAATTAACCCTTTCACATACTTTAGATCTCAGCTCAAGTGTCACTTACTTCCTCAGGAAATCCTTCCATGGCTTCTCTGAATAGAACAAAGACCACCCTCTACAATCCTATACCAACCACCCTGTACCCAGCAATGGTATTCAAAACTTTTACTGGTCCTGTGCAGACACTGACCAACAGAAGTAGGCCCAGTCAGAATGGACTCTGGGACAAGATCCTAGAGGCTTCTTCTTGGGCCAGGAATTGATCATTCAGTGCTAACTCTTGGGGTAGCAGTCCTAGGAGTGCTGGAGACAGGACTTGAGGGACCCGGGCCACAGGGCAGGGGGCACACTAGGGGCTCAAGATGGAAGCTATACTGTTTTTTTAATTATCTCCTGTTGTGTAACAAACTTCTCCAAACCTTAATAACTTAAAACAACATTTTTTTCTTTCTCATAATTGTTGAAACGTGAGCTGGTTTTATCTGTGTAGCTTTTCTGCTTCATGTGTTTTCTCCTGGGGAAGGAATGTCAGAGATGGCTTCTTCAACCATGTCTGCTGCTTTACCTGGGATGGCTGAAGAGCAGGGACCTGGCTGAACATCGCTGTCTCCATGAGGCCTCTTCCCATGCCTGGCTTGGCTTCCTCAGTACTGTGGTCTCAGGATGCTGGGCTTTTTCTGTGATGAATGGCTTCTAAAAGGGTAGAAGCAGAATCCATCAGCTCTCTTAAGGCCTTGGCTCCAAAGTCTCATAGCATCCTTTCAGAGAATTCTCCTGGTCAAAGCAAGTCCCAAGGTCAGCCTGATTCAAGGAAGGGGGAAGACTTTGCTTCTTGATGGGACTTGCATTTGTGTCCACAGAGGAAAAGAAAGGATATCACAGTCAGTGTAGGTGCATGTAAATATCTTAACACTGATACAGCAGTGTATGTGCATAGTGGCGGAACATCAGCCAACTATGTGCTTCTTCCTTAGGTGACTGTTGCAACTTTACATGTTTGTGCTTTATTTGAATAGAGTCTTCAAGATGGTAGGAATTGTGACTATGTTTGCTCTAGTGTCAGGCACTGTGTCTGTCACATTGCAGTATTTGATTAGTATTTTTTGAATGAATGAATGAATGAATGAACAACTATTCTCTTTAAAAAACAACAGCCAAAATCATCACTGAACTCCTTTAGCAACTGAATGCTTCAACTCGTGTGGGGCAAAACTTGGTAAAATGTTTTGAAAGGGGGAGAATCAGAATGCTGAGTGTCAGAGTTGTCCCTGGCAGAAGAACTAGTTTGGCTTAAAGGCACCAGAATGTGTATTTTGGCACAAATACCAGGTGTCTGTGGGAGGCAGGGGGGAGAAAACCGAACCAAGAAAGAAAGCTTTTAATACAATAGGTTTCTCCTTCCCTCCCCTGTTTTATGAATGTTCTTAGCGCCCAGTACAGACTCCCTACAACTGATAAAATCATCAATAAAAAGAGCCACCCACCAGGAGGAATTGACCTCCCAGGAAGGCTCTCCTTAGGCAAGAAAAAAAGCCTTTCTTCCAGCTTGGAATGCTTAGCGTGAGGTAAAAGCTTTACTTGGGAGGCAGCCTGGGGTAAAGGAAAGAACAGTTAGGAAGGGAGGTTGGATGGGTGTGTAGATTGAATAGGATTGGCCATGGGTTGATGATTATTGGCTCTGAGTGACATAGGTATTAATTTTATTATTCTGACTACTTTTGCTTTTGTTAAAAATGAAAAGTTTAAAAAAAAATAGAGTAAGGCAGGGCCATGGTGAAAAAGGCTACAGAAAATAGAGATGGCTTCTGAACTCTCTCTCCAAGTGCTTAACACAGATATTGTGCTTGGCCTTGGTCTTCACAGTCAGTCATGGAAGAGGATCTGCTTCGCACACAGCCTTTAATAAAGGCATCTGGAAGCCAGAACACAGCAAGAGATGGAAAATGAAATCTGGTGGTGTGGATAAACCCAGACCACTCCCAACTTGTGGATATAAATCTAAAACCTAGGAGCTATGAAAGGTAGAAAAAGAGGCAGTAAAGATGCAACTAAAAAAGTAGAGTTCGGATAAGTCACCGGGATGCCTGTATACGGGCACCTACTAAACGGAGAAAGAGCTTTACATGCTACACCAGGGTGTGGGCCTTGGGAGAATAGATAGGTTAGTCTTACCAAGTGAATGTTTGTGTCCCTGTATTCCCCCAAAATTTATATGTTGAAGCTCTACTCCCCAGTGAGATGGAATTTGGAGATGGGGACTTACAGAGGTGATAAGGGTGGTTTAAGCCACACAGTCCACGGACTTACGTTGTGGCAGCCTGAGCTGGCTAAGACAATTGGTCTGGAAAGATGTTATTTCCCCACAGCCAGCCTTAATGTCCCAGTGGGGTTTGACTCCACAGATAACTGGTGAGTCCTCTGCAGGAGGAAAGAAGGTGGAAAAGTAAGGAGCTAATGTTTGTCCAGTGCCTACTGAGATCGCTGCTTTATGAATGCAGCTGGGCACTTTATAAAATATAACAACATATGTTTTTCCTCTTGTATTTTCCCTTCCTGTGCTTTGCTGCTTCAAGAAAGGGAAATGGAGGCAATCTAAAAATCTTTCTGACCATCATCTTCCAGGAATGAAGTCATAAGAAGACCTTGGGAGATTCAAGAGCCCATACAGGAAAAAGGATCTTGGCCAAAAGCAGCAGCTGCAGGCACCAGGCACCCAGAGGAGGGAGGGAAAGGAGAAAGATCTGTGAACCTCTGTGGACAGTGCTGCAAGGAAGGAGGAGGACCCAGGAAGGAATGGCTACTTGTCCATCAAGGCAGAGCAGACCCCAGCCCTCCACCACATCCTGCCCTCCACCACACAGTCCCTTACCTAAGTGGAGCCTGTAAGCATTAAAGACACCCAATGGGGCTATTTAGACATGATGCCTAGCTCTCAGTTTTAACCTGAATGCCCCCCTCCTGCCCCACTTTGGCACTATGCAGATCCCCTGGGAGGGATCCAAAAGAGGAAGACCAAGATTAGCACGTCTGTTCACCCAGGCAAAGGAAATCTCAGACTTAAAATCTCTAGAAAATGATAAATTATAGAAAGGGAGACAGTTATTGTTCTCAAAATACATGACTTGGAGGCTGATTCATAATGTAACACGGGTAGGTTGTCTCATGCACTTTAATCTTCCAACAAGCTTGTGAAATCAAGTCTCTCTGTTGTGTTATTTATCCTTCCAATCAGTCATTCACCCACAGATGCTGATCCCATGGGCTTCGGGCATGCTCCTGGGTTCCGTGACAGAGAGCAGGGAACAAAACCGAAAAGGTATCTATCCTCCCAGAGCTTATAGCCCAGTGGAGATGACAAAACATAAACAGCCAAACAAATAAAGAAACATAATCTATACAAGTTGTGATAAGCATAGCTCAGAAAATAAACCGGAGGATGTGATAAAGAATCCCTGTCCCACGAGCAAGACGACATGGGCAGAGAAGGCCTCTCCAAGGAGACATTTTCTGAGCTAAGACCTTAAGCACGCAAGTAACCTCACCATGCAGAGTTGGGAGATAAAATAGGAGGGAGAGGGACAGCCAGGACTTGAGAACATGTTTGAGGCAGGAAAGGAAGGTGGTGTGGTTGGCCTGAAAAGAGTGAGGAGAAAGGGTCAGAGGGTAGGTGGGAGGGAGGAGTCAGATGATTGAGAATCTTGCAGGGCAAGACGTGGAGTTTGAATTTTATTTTTAAAACAATAGGAAGCCACGGATTATTTTTAAGTAGAGGATTTGCCGGACTAAATGAGTTAATATGTAATGCATTTAGAACAGTGGCTGGCATTGACCACACTATAAAAGCATTCTTATCCTTATCCTTATTCTTGTTCTTGTTGTTAATGCCAGGTTGGAGAAGGGTCACGAATGGAAGCAGATAAACCAGTTGTGAGGCAGCCCTCCCTAGGGCCTGAATCAGGGTGGTGGCCGTAAAACAGGAAAGAAGAGGCATGTATATAACAAAATGTAAGTCAAAGGTACAATCAATAGGACTTTCTGATGACAGAGAAAGAAAGGCATAAAAGACTCCTTCTAGGTTTCTGTCATAAACAGTCAGATGACACATTACTCAAGCTGACTGCAAAAGAAACCAATCTGGGAGGAAAAGTCAAGAGTTCCATTACGTTCTATTGAGTTAGAGATGCCCATCAGATATCTAAGTGGAAAGGTCAAATATGTTATAATCCTCGTTGCACAATAAGGAAACTGAGGCTCCTTAACAATGAAGAAGCAGAAATTTAGAGGGACTAAGTCATCTGTTCAAAGTTGAACTGCTACAAAGAGGGAGAGTGAGTCTGGAGCTCAGGCTGAGACCCCTTCAGAGCATAGTTAAACCCCCTTAGAAAGGGGGCCAGGCTCCTTGCTGGTGTAACAGAGTCAACCACAGCATCTACCAGATGTCTGCAGGAAGCTGAATCCCAGAAATTCCAGGGAAGTGCTTGAGCCAGCAACAGAGGCCATGAAACACGCCCCAGTTCTTTGAGTCTTGGTGGGAAGTGATCTGCCTGGGCACGAAGGAAAAGCCATGCAAGAGAAGCACACATTTAAGGGAAGAAGCATGAGCTTGCTGAGCCTTGGTTCCTGATCCGCGAACTAGAAACAGAAATCAATCCACACGGTTTCAGGTCTGTTATAAAGGATCATTTATAAAAGAGACACAGAGAATGGGAGCACATACTTCATCAACCCTCGAGGGCTGGTGGGAAACTGAAGTGGGGAGCCACTGTTTCATGACACAGTTTCAGTTCGAGATGATGAAAGACCCCTAGAGATGGGTGGCGGCGATGGGTGTGCAAGAAGGAGAACGAGCTCAATGCCAGTGAACTGTGCACTTAAAAATGGTTAAAATGGTAAATTTCATGTTAGTATATTTTACCACCATAAAAAAAACTAAGCTGGACCATTGCTCATATTGTGGAACAGAAGTTAGCTTCACATTCTTCTGTTGTGCTTATCTCATAAGGAAGGAGGCAGCGAGTCTGTGTCACATGTTACCACCCGTGCTTCGGCTGTGAGGGAGGCCTAGTTTTAACTTGGATAGGAAAGGTGTTGGAAGCAAGAAACAAGCTATAAATGAAACCAAGACGATTGTCTTTTTTTAAACTTGAATTAATGGCTACATTTCAAACTGCATCTTATTTAATCTGAACAGGATCTCATTCTGTATGCAAGCATCTGTCTGCATCAGTTTATGATCCCCTCAGGAACACGATATGCCTCTGCCTGTCTTTTCAGTGCTTCCCACATGAAAATACTATTGCATTTCTGGGAAAGTAGACTAGAGAAAAACAGTACAACTAAAGGGAGAATGAACAAGAGTGCCCACCACCCCAAACTCTTATGGAACCACTAGAAATTCAAATGCTAAGGACTATGGAGGTCAGAGTAAATTAAATGTAGCTTTCCAGACTTTCAAAGCCAGCCAGCTCTCTTCTGATTCAGAGAGCTTTCTTTTGTCTTTTCTTAATTTTCTAAAAAAAATTTAATTGTTGCTCTGGCCAGTGTGGCTCAGTTGGTTGGAGCATCTTCCAGTAAACTGAAGGGTAGCAGGTTCAGTTCCCAGTCAGGACACATGCCTGAGTTTTGGGAGGCAACAAATCCATGTTTCTCAATCATATCAATGTCTCTCTCTCTCTCTCTTTCTCTCTCTCTCTGCCCCTCTGTCTAAAATCAATAAGCCTGCCCTCCAATGAGGATATACATTTGTGGTAAAATACATATAACATAAAAGGTACCATCTAATCATTTCAAGTGTTCAGTAGTGTTAAGTACATATGCATTGCTGTGCATCCAATCTCCAGAACTTTTTCATCTTGCAAAACTGAAACTCTATACCTTTCAGGTAACTCCCCATCCCCACACCCCCTGGAAACCATCATTCTCCTTTCTGAATTTGACAGCTCTGGGTACTTCACATAAGTGCAATCCTACAGTATTTATCTTCTTGTGACTGGCTTTTTTACTTAGCACAATGTCCTCAAGTTCATTCCTGTTGTGGCTTGTGTCAGAATTTCTTTCCTCTTTAAAGTTGAATAATATCTCACTGTTTGGACAGGACCACATTTTATTTATCCACTCATCTATTGAGGGACCTTTAGGTTATCGCTACCTCTTAGCTACTGTGAACGATGCTACTATAGACATGGGCTTACAGATATCTCTTTGAGAGCTTGTTTTCAATTCTTTTGGGTATATCTAAGTGAAATTGCTGGATCAATATGGTCATTCTACATTGCTTGTGTTGCCCAAGACGGTAAGGTTTCTGGATGAGCTGCTTGTTTGTATTTATAGCTCCTATCAAATGGTTTATATTCAGTGGAGACAGAGGAAAGCCATGTTACCCGCTCAACACATTTGACTGTGTATCACAGCAATGCTTTTATTTAGATATAAATAAATATATGCATTTATGTATAAATAATAATATGAATACATATAAATGTATAAAATATAAATAAATATATAAGTATATATTTTTTATGTATTTAAATCTATTTTCTCAATTAGAATAGTTTTTTTCTTGAAAATAGTACTTGCTTCTCTTTTAAACCCAGTCTCCTAAATATAATGAACAGAAATGAATCATTACACTAATTCCCCATTATTTATGGTCTGTCACAGGCATGCATTAAGTGATTTACATGCTTTGTTTTATTTAATCCTCTCCAGGAGGGATTCTCTTCTTTCTACAGGTGAGAAAAGGCAGTAAGGCTCATAGACAGTAAGGAACTTTACCATCATCGCAGAGATGGTAACTACCTGCAACAGCACTTAGTAAGCCTTTACCCAGCCTCACAGAATAAATTCTACCCACACGACTAGAAATGCAGGTGGCTCCAGGTGTAATAAAATACCTAGAACTCTCAGAACACCTCTGACTGCTCTGTGATCTAAGGCCTTGTCTCAAAGCAGGCCTACAATTCAGCAGCATCAATCAGCATCACCAGGGAGCTTGTTAGGAATGCAGATCCTCAGGCTCCACCAGGGACCTGGAGCCTCAGAATCTGGGGTGGGGCCGAGGAACGTGCCTGCTCGCCAGCCCTTTAGGGGACTCTGACGATCTCCAGATTCTGAGAACCGCAGGTCTAGAGGGAGCACCAGCTCACTCACCAGGCGCCCCTGAGGATGCTGCGCACATGTATTCTGTCCATCTTCACCCCATGGAAGATATTCTATTTGTCAGAAGGGACACAGCCTCTGAGAATTCAGGCAGATCTGGAACTCAAAGCGCAGTCCATTAGCCTCCAGATTTCTTTCCTCTGCCCTCAAGCCTTCACTTGCCATGAATGCAAACACGCTGCAAAGAGGGGGTGTTCCATTTCCGGGGGGCTCTCTGTGCCCTGTTAATTGTGTTTCAGGTCTCCAAAGTGTCAGCACCCTCCAGCATGTCCTTGGAAATCATAGATGTTTCAAGTGCTTTCTCCCTGGAGATTCTGGGACACACAGTAGCTTGTTCACCTAGAGGTCAACTTTTTGCATATGCTCATTTTTTTTAAACCAAAGAGAATACAATTTACAAAGAAATCAGTCCTTCATCTGAGTCTTCACAGGTCTATCGGTTCCCTGCAAGGCTGTGGCAATTCCTGTCCTTTAGTGACACTGGATGATGGCCCGTGTGCTTCCCGATCCTCCCACACCCGAGGCCCTGGGTCCTGCAGGCCTATTCAGTTTGTGCAGTGGAGGGGACATAGTTCCCGGGGTTAAGAGCTGGCAGTGGGGCACACAGAAGCCCAGCCACCCCCACCAGGGACAGTCATTCAGAACTCATGTGGGTCTCTTTTGTACGGTGGGTGAGGCTTCCCACCACGGGTTCCGGTGACTTGGAATGCCAAGGACCTAAACTTAATTAACTTCTCCGGCCGGGATGCCTCCATCTCAGCTCTCATCCTGCTTCGTGGGGTGGCAGGACGAAAGTGCTCCCTGCACAAACAGAAGGCCGGGGACCTTAGTGGGAGCACTGGCAAATACAACAGGGCCAGTGGCATCCTCATTAAACTCTGATTAGCGGGTAGACTTGATCCAGGCCAAATCAGAGCTGAATGAGATTTCTTTCTTCTTCTTTTTTCGCTGCCAGTTGATCAGATGTAGGCAATTAAGAACCCCCACACCTCCAGCCCTTGTATTTTTTTGAAGCGGGGAGCTCATACCAGTCAAGCCATAAAGACACTATTGTCCTAAGAACAATATTCCCCACTAATCTCACTTCTGGCAATTTACTTTTTCTTCCCAAGCAGATTTAGAAACTTAAAAAAAAAAATCCTTGAAAGAGTACGGGGGAGGAATACTCCATGGTATCTAATCCCATCGCAAAGTGGGAGTTTTCTTGTTCCATTCAGCTTTTCTTTGAATGGGCCCTGGATAAATAAACTTCTACCGCATCAGCCACATTGATGCGGAGACCGTGAGGGTCCAATTATGCATATGGGGCATGTGCATTCTGGTTTGCAAATCACACACAAAGAGGGCAGCACAAGTGCTCCCTTGTAATCAGTTCTCACTACAAATTTACAAACCTGCGAGGTGAGATGGGCTTTTGTTAAGTGTTTAAAAGCAATTATTACCTTTCTTTAATTTTCTGGTGGTAATTAGGCTCCTGAATCCAGTCCAACCTGGTCTGTGCCTGGAAGGCTTCCTTGCTGCTCACATCTGCCAGAGTGAGCTGAAGAGATCCTTGCTTGGAGCCAGCCTTGCAGGGCTTCCTGAGAACTCCAGAACTTTTCCAGCCTGGGGGCCAAGAAGTCTGACAGGCACACACTGAGAAGCTGTGTCCTTTTTGCCTTTAAAGAGAGAAGATAAAAGACAACAGAGAAGACGAGAGTATAGGGAGGGAGAAAGACAGGCAGGCAGAAACTTTGGGTGGAAGGGGGAAAAGGCAACAGAAATTTGAGACAGAAAAAAAAGACAGCGAGGATTATCTAAAATGAAGTAAAAAAGGAGAGTCACCTCACTGTTGTTACTGTGTTTGAACTTTTATATTCACAGGATTCCTATTAATGAGCCCAGCGCCTCTGGGCACACATGCCTCAATGCTTTGGGGCTCTGGCACTGAATGAAGAAGTCAAGGATCTCAGAAAAGAAAAACCAAAGGAAAAAGAAAGCAAGAGAATCCAAAAGCCCTGAAAAATAGCTACACCTTTCACCAAGCCCCGAAGGTCAAACAACTTGGCAAGCAAGAGAGACCCAGGAAAGAACTGCCAACAGCCGTAGCCTGCTCAACCCTACATGGAGGATGAAGTAGGACTTCCACTGCTCATCTCCTACTCTGCTGCAGCACAGAGCACAGCACTGTTCCCAGGGGCCAAATCCATCTCCCAGAAGTCCACAGGTGACATCTTTTGGGTCTCTTGTAAGGACTGACATTCTTCAATTATTGGGCTACCAAGAATTAGAACAACTGTGCCTATCTGGGGGTGAGGGTGGGGTCAATCATGGGGAGCCAGCCAGAGCACTCACTGGAAGTCAGACATAACCTGTGCAGCCAGAGCACAGAGGAAGCAAGGTGCACACCTCACCTTGTCCAGGGAAATCCAGGACAGACGAGCCGTTCCAAGGCCATGGGCGAACAAGAGCAGAGAGCTGTCACCTGCTGTACAGATGCAAACTGTGTCTTTCCTCGTCAGGTGCATCATTCTCTCCCAGGTTGGCGGTAAGGAACCTCTCCCTTTTACAACGTGGGGTATCGAATCACTTAGGCCTGGGTTCAGATCCTAGCCAGGTAGCTACCAGCCATTTCATGCTGGTAAAATTCCTTACTCCCTGTGCTCCCTGGTTTTTCTCACCTGTAAAGTGAAGGGAATCTCTCCTGGAGAGGATTAAATAAAATAAAGTTTGTAAATCACTTAACACATGCCTGTCACAGACACTCAATAGGTGATAGGAAACTAGTCTAATAAATGATTAACTTCTGTTGATTATGTTTAGGAGAATGGACTGGATTAAAAAAGAGAAGGAAGTACTATTCCCAAGAAAAATAGCAATGTAATGGAGAACGTGGATTTAAATAGAGAGAGAGAGAGAAGAGCATGGCTGTGACAACAGTCAAATGTGCTGAGTGACAGTAACATGGCCCCCACTCAGGCTCCACTGAGTATGGCTGATTTGGTAGAAGCTGTAAGTACCAACAAGCAGCTCATCCAAAAACCTTACTGTCTGCAGAGACTGAAGCGACGTAGCTACGGGAGGACGAATGTGATAAGAGGCAAAGGAGTTGAACAAAGAAATGTTGGAGCATGGAGGAAGGAGAGATTAGTTCCAGATAGGAGGATTAGGAGAGGCTTTAGGTTGGAGCTGGCATTAAACCAAGCCTTGAAGATAGGTAGAAACGCGAAGAAAGGGCATTCTGAGCGGAGGGAACTGAGTGAATGCAGGAACGGCGAGCCGTGCCTGGGAAACGGAGAGCCGGGCCGCCTGCCGGGAGCCGGGCTGTGTTGATGGGTTAGGTGACAGGAGAGCTCATTTGCCGTGACGGTGGGACCTTTTTTTTGTCGGTAGTGGACAGGATGGAATTGTTTGAATGCTGTCGCTCCAGGAGCGCATGTGAGGATGGGAAGTGGGGAAAGACCAAAGGCCAAACTAGCAGAGCCTTTTGGAGCGAGGCAAAGGACAACGGCCTAAAGCTGGGCGGTGGGAATGCACAGGAGGGTGTGGCTGTGGACTGGCGGGGGACTGTCAGCAAGAGGACTGGCAGTGTGTTGAATGCGAGGGCAGAGGAAAGAGTGGGAAAGAACACTGGAATCTGAGGCTGAATTATTAGAAGAGCTGGGAGACCACCACCAATGAGAGAGAAAGGGCACTGGGAAGGTCGGCATGGTGACTGTGGGACCTCCTGAAGTGTGAGATGACAGCATTTCAGCCAGTCGTTTGGCAGGTGCTGCTGTGGTATATATGGCTTGAAACTCACATCAGAAATTAAGCCATAAGAGCTAGGTTATTCAGGGTCAAGTAAGGAAAACAGAAATGTGCCCAGGTCTCCCACACAAGGGGAGTTAAATACAGGGAATTAACAAAGAGATGATGGAAGTGCTGAGAAGCCAAACAGGAGATGTCAGGGCAACAGAGAAATAAGAACAGCAAGAAGCTGACACCTCCCCTGAGGCTGAAGGGACAATGAGTGGAGGAGGGGTCACCGGAGCCCAAAATTCGAAGCCATCTCACAGGAGCTTCGGAGGGTCAGGACACAGAACCAGAGGCCTTCCTGTGGGAAATGGAGTTACAAAGAACTGGGCATTACAGGGACCCTGTGCACCACAAAAGGGGCTCCTCCCTTTCTTCCCACGTGCAGGGAGTGGGCTGCTGAGCAAACATAGGTATCTGGAGGTGGCAGAAAAAAAGCAGGTGTGATGGTGCCATGGAGAAGACAAGGAAAGAGCCCAGGCAGGACCTAAAGGAAGCACAGTAGCATCTCAGGGCTGGAGGAAACCGAGGAAGAGGTAGAAAGTGAATCCCTGTGTGTTTTTGACCTCTCTGCCCCATGGGGCCAATGGCAGGTCAGGGAGAGAAAAGGTGCCTACAGACCTGCCCTTTTGCTGGGGACCTCTGCAAAGCAGTGTCCAGCGGCCTCCAGAGCATGGCAGCCAGGTGGGTGGCCCTGAGCCACACTCTGTGCTGCATAAGAGCCCACACTCAATCTAGTGGCCTTGTCCTGACATGGCCTCTGCCTCTGCATTATTTATCACAAAGGGAATCTTCCCGTTACGTCACCACTCCCACAGTCAGTGAGATCGTCGGTGAGCTGGGTGTGTCAGTACTTATGAAATGTTTGTGTATGGTCTTTCTCTCACACTAGAAAACTTTTGTCTTGATTAAAAGTCTACTGATCATCAGTGTTCTTATTAAAGCTTTTCCAGAGACATCCATTAGAGGGGACAAAGGGGCTCCTGGAAAACTATAAATGTGAAAATGTCACACCTAGAGGAAACCTCAAAGACCTTCTAATCCAGTGTTTCCCAAACATTTCACGTCTTAAGCATCACCTGGGCCTTTATTAGAATTATACAAGAAAACCAATCAAATGCACCTAAACCATCAAAAAGAAAAAAGACTTATAGACTCTCAGACCTTACCTCAGCTCTATGAGTCAAAACCTCCAGGTGATTCTTAAGATGATGCAAGGTTAGGGAACACCGATGTAATCCAGCCTCTTCCTTTCAAAGATGAGGCCCAGAGAGATGAGGCACTTCCCAAGAATTCAGATGGTCTGCGTGGGAAACGGGATGAGAACCCAGGTGTCCACACTCCCAGCTCAGTTTAGCTTCTGATACAGACTCCTGGGAAAGGAAAGGGCTTGCAGGTGGTAAACAGATGTACTGAGTGAGAGTGTTGGTGTTGTTTTCCCCCAAGATTGATTTCTTCACTGTCAATCTATTCATTAAAATATAGAGAGAGAAAATTTTCAAATAGCTTTCTGTGTACACTTCAAAAAGTGGGTTGGCATGTATACATACATGTAAATGTGTATAAATATGCATGTGTATGTGTGCGTAAGTATATGTGTGTGTGCAGGTATAAGTATGCATATCCATGTATGCATACATATAGATGCATGTGTACATGTATGTGTAGATACCCAGGGCCTACAAACTATATTCAGTGATGAGTGAGTGGCATCATCCCAGGAACTGATCTGACTGCTGGTTTTCTCATCCAGAAAGTTATGGCCACAGATGTTTTCAGCCCAGAAGCCAGGCTTTCACACTGAAGGTCCTGTGCCAATTTGCTGTGCTTTCCAAACCTGCCATGTTAAGGGAAGGATTTCTTTTGTAAAACCCTGTGAATGGTTCTTTTACCGGGGTTTCCCGAGTGTGGAAGTGTTAGTGAAGAGATTCGAAGAGTTCATTAACTACCACCACCTCCCTCCCTCCTGTTTGCCCAGCTCATTCAAACACATAAATGCCACTACAAACAACCACTAAATCTACAGAGGCTTGTTCTGGCTGTCAAACACAGCCGTAAAAATAATGTGCCCTCAGGCAGAGGAGGGGAAAGCGAGGATGGCAAAGCACACACTAATTTTCAACAATCCCTCCTTAGAGACATAATCTTCAAATAAATATTTAACTTGCTCTGTCTTCGGTCTTAGATTATTTACAAATCAGGCTTTAAAGGCGATTTTAAATTATCCTTCCCTGAGCTATTTGCACACCTAGAGTTGCTGGGAGTAGGAATGAGCCTTCCTGGTGGGACTGTACCTGCCGGCCGCAGGCAGCCTGTGCCCCCGTCAAGTCCCAGGGCCCTTCTGCATTGTGAAGTGAGGGCAGAGGCAAGCCTGCCCACCTCCAGGATGTTACCATTCAGGGTTCTTAGAGAGAAATGAGAGACAGAATTCCCATCCCACAGCCATCCAGAACCCTGTGATTAAGAGGACATCAAGGCAAACCCTACAAGTCCCAGAACTGAGGAACTGGAAAAGAAACTCACCGTGAAAGAAGGTAAGATGCTGGCTCGTGGGCAACCAGAGGTGGGTCTGAGTTTGGGGCTGACGGTAGGGATGAAGGGTCATGCGGAGGCCTCCAAACTCTAGGACGACATTTTCTGAGAATACTTGAAAATCTCAAGAGGTGAATAGGTGGTGCCAGGAAGAAAGGGATTTGTGGTGACGTTAAGTGTGAACCCATACTATTCCTCTAGTTGGAGACACGTGAGCAGGGATTGGCAACGTCTTCTCTAAAAGGCCAGACAGCAAATATTTTCTGCTTTGTGGGCCATGTGGTCGTGGTCATAACCATTTCAGGGCAAAGCAGCCATGGAGAACGTGTGAAGGAGCGGGCATGACTCTGTTCCAATGAGAACGTATTGACGAAACGGGTGGCAGGTCAGATTTGGCCTACGGGACAAAGCCTGCCTCCCTCCCTAGAAGGTTTTCGAGCTCTGACAAGTCCTGCATTAAAGGAGTAGCGAATTCCATCTAATCCATTTTTCCTCACGCATCTTTGACCGCAAAACCCTTTTGTATCCCCACGTATCTGTTGACATCCTGGGCTAAACTACTGTTTCACAAAACGGGTTGGGAAGTAACATCCTGGGAAATGTGCTGGGAAAGAAAAAAGTGGCCCACAGAAAGTTGTGACACCTTAGTCATCTAAACACCCAGTGCTGAAGCCAAAGCTCTAGTCACATCAAAAAAATCATTCCCCACTTCTAGATGGACAAAAAAAATAAGCAGCAGCAAGAACCAAGCAACGGTCAGAGACCGAGGGAAACTCCAGAGGGAACTAGAAATCTACCCGTGGCACCAGGGAAAGAAGGGCTCAAAGGGCAGGTCTGAAGTCCAAGAGCACAGGTGGAGGCTCACCGCCAACGTCATTCTGATTGTCTCTCAAGCTCCTGATGGTTCTCAAGGCTGCTCGGAGTACAGAGAAAAGCGTATTCTTCACCCGGGATAACTGATCGCCAAACAATTCCAGCACAACAGACATTCAATTCTCATTCGTATCAGGTTCCAACCGGCGCTCCTGATCAGTAGGCAGCTCTCTTCCACACAGTAACTCACAGACCCAGGCCCTTTCTTCTTGTGGCTCTGCCATTCCTGAGGGTCTCATTGTCTCCCCCTGGACCCTTAGCATCTGACCAGCAGCCAGGGAAGAGAGGGAAGGTGTGGAGGATGGAGCAGAGACCTTTATGAGCCAAACAGCTCTGTGAACACCTTAGGGCCCTGCCCAGGACATCGTGCAGTAGGAAGCCAAGGTGAAGAGCGTGCATTTCCCTGGAGAACCAAAAACAACTCCAAGCCAAATGTATGGCCTCTATAAGTTGGCCCATCTAGTCTTAACTTGCTCTTCATTCTACTTCCCTTTCACCATGAGCTCTCTATTTATCTACTTTATTTTCTTTCAATGTCTGAGTAAATTATTCCAATTCTTTTTTGAAAGGGTGGGAGAGGCATAGGGGAAAGTCATTAAATAAAATGTAAGATAAAGTCTTGTTTCAAGTGGGAGAAAAGAAAAAAAATGCCCATTGGGGTGGATCTCATTTAAAAACATCAAACAAAACAGCAATGAAGCCGGGTAGAGTTCACAAAACTCCTGCAAGCTTTTCCTTTTCTCGAGAGCACTGAAGCTCGGATGCCTCTACCCCGGCTGAACTGCCCAGTGCCCCACCACCATGCGATGTCCAGCACCAACTCTGCCTCTGTTCCAGAGGCTGACCCAGAGAAGGGAATACAGGACTCTGGCCTGTCTTCCCTCGTCTTGCCGCAGGCACCAGCCTGACCTCATTCACAAGAGCTGCGTCCTCCTTCCATGAACATAGCCAAGACTAGATGGAGACCACCTTAAGGTAAACCAGAGGCCCCAACCCCCACACAGTCACCACCTCGTGGTTCCTGGCCCCAGCTGCTCACTCTCCACCCAATTCCAGCAGACACACGCAGACTGCACATGCCGACTGCTAGCAGTTACATTCTGAGAAGAACGGTGGGGAGGGAGAGGGAAGAGCGAGTTTAGTTTAGGGAAGAGACTGAACGCTTGTTTGGATAGGCCTGGAATAGTAGCCGCTGTCTTCCTGGGAGGCGGGAAGCAGGAAAGGATGACGGGCCTCTTGAAGCTCATTGTGGAGCACACACTTACACGCTTCTTTGGATATTCCTAACCAACTGTTAAGAATGATTTTTTCATCAGGAAAACATTTCATCTTTAAAAAGCTGGATGTCAAGAAATGTGATTTTGCAAAAACAAACTACAGACAATTCACAGGCCACAAGTGCTTGACTCCATGAGCCCTCTGGCCACAAAGGAAGTCACTGCACGCCCTCCTCCCCCTAATATGGGACCCTTTGGGGATCTGAACCATAAACTCAGGTTTTTCTCCCTCTCGTAGTCCCTCATTATGTAACGTTGAATTCACATAAAATAATGAGTAGGAGATGGTAAGAATAATTCACACATATGCATATACATTTACTACTCATAAATACATAAAAGTATACACACAAATGTAGATGTGCACATATATATATATATAGTACACAGTTCCTGAATTGTAAATAAATCCTTATTTAATCTTCACAACAACTTTGTGAGAGAGGCATGACAGACGTTCCTCCCATTTCACAGGTGAGGAAACTGAAGTCAGAAGGGTGAATGAGGTCACAGGGAGCAATGAGCCACAGAGCAGGACCCAGACACAGGTCATTGGCTCCCTGGGCCAGCCACCTCTGATGACAAGAGTGGAGAGTGACAGCCTGCTCGGGCCTCCTCTGTACCCTTTGTACATTGTGTCTAGCCACACACATGCCCACGTCCACGCTTCTAGTGTCATTATCTCCCCCTAGGCATTGCTTTGCGAGGGTAGGAAGAAAGAGACCAGAACCCAGTGATGGTGAACCATAACCTTCCCTGCAGCTGAAAGGTGGTTAGCGGGGCCCTCAGTCCATAAGTTAAAAGCTGCTGAAGGCAACCAGAGCAGATGAGATCCATCCAGTTGCTGCGCTGTGGTTCTCTAGCTGGGTCTAACATCCCCTCCTGACATCGGATCTCACCACCCACGAATGTGACATCGAGGAGCTGAGACTATATCTTTAAACAAAATTCAAATGCAAGCACACTAACGCACATGTGCATTTTGAAGCTGTACGTGAACTGAGGTGATGATTAACTCACTTGGAGCAAATATTTTTAGCTTCGAGAGGATCTGGATAACCTCAGAGGGGACAGCATTTTATCCTACACCCATTATGACAGCCAGATGCTCACTCCTTTTCTTCTGCATGTTTGGCAGGAGGAGGCCCTGGGGGCTAGATGAGGAGAGGGCTAGAGGCAGCAAGCACAGTGCCAGGAGGGCCCTGCCACGGCCACCACAGCTGTCAGGAACCAGAGCTTGTATCCATTCATGACAAAGCAGCCTGATTCTCATGCTTCTGTCACATCAATGCCAAGAGAGTCAGGACACACCCTGGCAGAAAACTATACTCTTCAGCCTCACAAAGTGAAAAGACCAGTGTTCTCAACAGAAATCCAGAGGTGCCTGCACTCTTGGAGGCAGCTGGTATATCCAAGTCATATTGTTTTCTTGAAAGTGATTGCTGCTCCTACCTTTCTTCTACCAGTATTACTCCTCTTTAAAGATGTACAGCGAGGACCTAAGACTCCACTCCAGCTGTACTCCTGGACTGCCCTTGTGGACAGAGCCTCACTGGCCTTTGTAACGACTGTTTTCTTTGGAGGTGTGCAGAATATGTCATAAACACAGAGGGAGGTCGTAGTGCTTGCAACAGGAAAGAACATTATAAAAAAAGAAATTATAAAGAACATATACATGACTCCAAGCAAATTTGCTTAAAGTACGTTCCCGAGGGAAAGAAATATAGGCTGTACAAAATGCGGAGAAACTAGGATTGAAAGTTAGGATTTCTCTCTGGAGCATCCCAGAGAATTTTAAAGGCCACACATCTTATAGATTCTCATGTTAGATCCTTCTCTCCCCACCCCCTGACCCCCCGCCAGTAATTCTGCAGAGCAATAGCCAACACTGAGGGCCAACATCATCCCCTTTGTGGAATTTGGGTAGCCTTCTAATAATCTACTACTGAGAGAAAAAGATCATCTCCAAGACAAAAGAAAGTCGACAAATTACAGCTCGAGATACAGAGTGACCACTTATTCGCTGAATCAGTGATTGCGTGAAGGATGAGCCAAATCTCCCTCCCCTGCCCTTGATGGCCCTTGTCACATTCTCTTCTGGGCTGCTTGTGTCCCTCCAAATCTGTATGTGGAAGCCCTTATACAAAGTTCCTTGGAATGTGACTGTGTTTGGAGATAGGGCTTTTAAAGAGGTAACTAGTTAAAATGAGGCCCTTGGGGATGGGCCTTAATCCAATTTGACTGGTGCCCTTAGAGGGAGAGGAAATTTGAACACACAGACACCAGGGATGCATACCCACAGAGGAAAGGCCATGTGAGGATATGGCACAAAGGTGGCTGTCTGCAAGCCGAGGAAGGAGGCCTCGGGACAAACCAACCCTGCTGACATCTTGATCTTGGACGTCCAGCCTCCAGAACTGTGAGCAATAAACTTCTGTTGTTTAAGCCCCTGTCTAGGATTTTGTTATGACAGCCCCAGCAGATGTGTACACACTCCATGAAGCCTTAGAGCCAGACCAGGGAAAGCATTTGACCTTGGAGGAGGAGGCTTGGGGTTCAAGTCAGGCTTTGTCACTAAGCTGGTTATGTTCCCAGAAAAGTCAGGGTTTGTGAGGCATCACTTCCTTCCCATGCGAAATGTGTGGGTCAATTGGCATGGACTGAGAGTTTCATTCCACTGCACGTTCTACGATTGCCCCAGCACTTTACTGCACGAATGCCCCTCCCAGCCCTCAGCTCTGCAGCCTCTCAGGGCAGCGCCGCTCACTCAGCAGCCACAAGCACAGTGTCGCCTGGGACTTGAGATACAGGGGAAAAACTGCATTCTCCAGTGACAGGAATTAATGAGTTGGGAAACGGTGATGTGGGTTTTGTCATTCTCCCTAATTGGCTTTTGTCAAGAGGGGGGACACCTTCGCCCAGAGACCTTTCCATTCAGCTCAGGTATTCAGCCAGCCCCCTCTCCCTGAGGGCTTGCTCTGGCTTGGATTTTAGCCCAACTCCCACCCAGTCCCCAGTTGAAGCTGTCAGCCAGGTCTGTGCCTGATTGAGGAAGCCCTCACTTGCTGAGGGGCTTAAATCACTTGACATGTGTGTGCCAATGTTCCCCTCCATATCACTTTTACTGATTAGCCTTTTCTTTTTCCCTTGTTAAGAAAATGATTGCAACTCATTATTTTTAAAGAAGACTTGATGGGATTTGGCTCAGATACAAAACAATATTTCAACCACCAGAAAAGTCTATCAAAGAAGTAAAAATTTTGAAGTTTATTCTGTTGCAGGCTGGGGTGAAGAAATGCACGCCCTCAGGCAATGTTGGTGGGGGTGGAAGTCGCTGTGACCTTCCTGAAGGGTAGTTTGTCAGCGTTCATCCACATTTTAAATGTGCACACCCTTAAATTCCCTAATTCCACTTTTAGGATCATATACTATGGAAATCTGACTATTATGGATATACAAAAAGACGTGTATAAAAATATATTTTCTGATATGCTATGGCAAAATTATACCACATTATAGCAAAGAACAAAATGTTATAATAAAAATATTATATTTGCTAATAAACTTATGGCAAATAATTAAGTATTAATCAATAGTCAATGGCAAATAAATATT
>VMDR010006516.1:0-45038 GCA_007922815.1 Macrotus californicus | reverse complement strand
GATTCTGTTCCTGTTCTAGTTGTTTGCTTAGTTTGTTTTTGTTTTAGGTTTGGTTGTTAATAACTGTGAGTTTGTTGTCATTTTACTGTTCCTTTTTTATCTTCTTTTTCTTAGATAAGTCCCTTTGACATTTCATATAATAAGGGCTTGGTGATGATGAATGCCTTGAACTTGACCTTATCTGGGAAGCACTTCATCAGCCCTTCCATTCTAAATGACAGCTTTGCTGGATAGAGTCATCTTGGATGTAGGTCCTTGCCTTTCATGACTTGGAATACTTCTTTCCAGCCCCTCCTTGTCTGCAAGGTTTCTTTTGAGAGATCAGCTGACAGCCTGATGGGCACTCCTTTGTAGGTTACTGTCTCCTTTTCTCTTGCTTCTTCTAAGATTCTCTCCTTATCTTTAATCTTGGGTAATGTAATTATGATGTGCCTTGGTGTGTGCTTCCTTGGGTCCAACTTCTTTGGGACTCTTTGAGCTTCCTGGACTCCCTGGAAGTCTATTTCCTTTGCCAGATTGGGGAAGTTCTCCTTCATTATTTGTTCAAATAAGTTTTCAATTTCTTGCTCTTCCTCTTCTCCTTCTGGCACCCCTATGATTCAGATGTTGGAATGTTTAAAGTTGTCCCAGAGGTTCCTGAGCCTGTCCTCATATTTTTGAATTCTTGTTCCTTCATTGTGTTCTGCTTGAATGTTTATTTCTTTCTTCTGGTCCACACCGTTGGTTTGAGTCCCACTTTCCTTCCCTTCACTGTTGGTTCCCTGTGCATTTTCCTTTATTTCACTTTTCATAGCCTTCACTTTTTCCTCTATTTTGTGACCATACTCAACCAAGTCTGTGAGCATCCTGATTACCAGTGTTTTGAACTGTGCATCTGATAGGTTGGCTATCTCTTCATCACTTAGTTGTATTTTTTCTGGAGCTTTGATCTATTCTTTCATTTGGGCCATATTTCTTTCTCTTGGCGCACCTGTTACAGTAGTAAGGGGCAGAGCCTTAGGTGTTCACCAGGGGGGCAATCTACGTGGCTGCATTGTGACACCGTACGTGGAGGAGGGGTCCGACAGGGAACAATGCCACTTGCCCAGCTCTTGGCCGGCTTTCAGTCACTTCCCCCACTGGGAGGGAAGCAAATTGGCCCCTTCTGATGCAATTCCTGGGTGGGTGGGTTTGTGTACATTCTAGGACCCTGAGGGTCTCTCTGATGAACTCTCCTGTGAGGCTGGGAGTTTCTCCCGCGGCTACCTCAACCCCTACAGGGATTTCAGTCAGAGGTTTTGAGGCTTTATTTCCTGCACTGGAACCCGGGGTTGTGGGTCTGTCTCGCTTCCCAGTTGTTCCTCCTGGTTTATCTGCATACGAACGTGGGACCGCCCGCTCCGCCAGCCGCCACCTTGCCCACCCCGGTGCTCCAGCTGCTGACTTGCCGCACTACAGAAGGGTGTGTGGGACGGCGGCTGGGCACAGGCATTTTTGGAAAGCACAGTCTGCCACTGTCACAGGAGCCGTTGGATGTGCACCTGGGTTACTTGTTTCTGTTTGTATGCAATTTTAGGATTTCCTTCCTTCTTGATTGACATAATTTTTGAATATGTAAAACTATTAACTTGATTTCAAAAGTCAAAAACTATACAAAAGGGTTGTGGTGTAGGGGCACATGGCGGCCCCTTCCAATCCCACCCACGCCGTCCCCACAGCCCACCCCGGCCCAGCGCAACCTCCCCTTAAGAAATTGACTTCATTAGTTTCTGGTTTACCTTGGTTTATTTTTGCAAAAATAAGTATTTACACCTGTTTTTACTTCCACAACATTAGCACACTGAATATGCTCCTTCGCACTCGGCTTGCCTCCTGACACTTGCCCCACGTCAGCTCCTGGTGACCCTCCGTCCGACCAGGGCTGCGCCGTTCCCCTCAGTCTCATGTGCATCCAACACGCCCCTACGTGTGGGCATTCTGCTCGTTTCCGAAAATTCACGGACAAATTCCTTACAAAGAAAGGCACACCCTGCTCTATTGAATACAATTCTGTAAATATATTTTTGCATAGTTGGGGTAGCTGTTTGGGGTAAACTCCTGGAATAGGGGTGACTGGGTCACAGGTAAAGAGCTAGGCAGTTTTGTTAGATGTGTGCCCGACCCCCTGTAGAAGGACAGCCACTCTGCGTCCCCACCACTGGTGTCTGAGGATCCGCGTCCTCTCGGCCGCAGCGATGGTGTGGACCACCCTGCTCGAACTTGCCCCCCGTCCGACAGAGAGAAATGGCAGCCGCTCTGGTTTCGGTCGCTGTTTGTTTCATTTTGATCAAGCTGCTTGTGTCTTCGGCCCCCGCCCCACCAGGTCCGTGAGTCTCTTTTCCTGTGGGCTGTTAAGAGCCCTTCCTCGTAGTCTGCTACCTGTGGCACATGCTGTAAACACTTCCCCTCGGCTCTCCAAGTACCTTGGAAACTTTTCTTTAATTGCACGTTTTCTTTCGCTGCACCTGGAGTCGTGGCTGGAAAGTGTTTCCCCACCGCGGTTCTAGAGGAAGCCTCGTGGACTTTTTCCAGGCCACACCGACCTCTGCAGATTCCACTCCCTTCTGTCCTGTGCTGAAGAAGGAAGTTGGGATACCTCGCCCAGCTGGAGTCCTTGCAAGCTGAGGAAGGCCCTGGGATGCCTCCTTCCGCAGGCAGCCTGTGGCCTCTGCCTCGTGGGACAGCTGATCAGGGGATGTGGCCAGTCGCTGCTCCTGGTGGACCGAAGGAGCAGGCCGGGAGGGAAGTGTGCTGGAAACACAGCAGCAGATATCTGAGCTGCCTGGCACCACGGTTCTCCCACGGTGGCAGGAAAAACCACACCAGACGGGAGAGGCAAAAATTGATCATGCAAGATTACAGACTTACATAAAGGCAGAGACCACCACACAGCTCCAGTACCTGTCGCCCACCTGACACCTTGCTGTGCGTTTCCCAGGGAGAGGCATCTGGAGAGCTCCCACGGGGGGTCCCCTCCCCCAGGTCTGCCCTGAGGTCGTCGCCGGGGTATGTCTCGGTCCAATGTGTGTGCGTGTTGGTGGTCCAGGGTCCTTCCAGAAAAGGGTGCTGCTCAGTTGGTTTCCCTTCAGAGGTGAGAGGAGTGAGTGGTTCGTTTTCAAAGAAAGCTTTGTACCGAAATGTGTCAAAGTGTCAGGCTGAGCAGGGGTGAGGAGGGTGCCCGGCTGCGCAGGTCATCCTGCCGCAGAGGGTCCTAACTAAAGTCACCGCGGTCCCCGTGCCAGTTCCCCAGAGGTGACAACTGCCGCTGTGGATTCCACTCTTCCTGCCAGGGTGGGGCTCGCCATGAATGCCAGTCTCCTGGGTCACCCTCTGCAAGCCTGAGGCTTGTATTAAAAGACTAAACAAAACCGAAAGCAAACAAGGAATAAGCCCACGCCAGGCTGCTCGGAGTCGGGGTGAGAGAGCAGCGCCCACTAGCCGCCTGGCAGGCTGAGCGGTGCAGGAGCTGGGCCTGGCGTTTGCGTCCCTGCAGAGGGCGCTGTGACGACAGACAGTTCGGGCGCCGAAGGGGACCGTATGGGTGGCTGAGAGACAGCAGGGTCGTTGCTCACCTTTCTGGACGCTGGGAAGTCCCAGATCAAGGCGCTGGCCCAGCCAGGTTCCTGCGAGGGCCGCTCGCTGGTTGACAGCAGCGCTGCCTCCCCACGTGGACGGGCCCAGGGAGCTCCCGGAAGCCCCTGTTCGAAGAGTGCTGAGCCCAATAGTGGGGGGTCCACCCCCATGGCTTCAGCACCTCCCAACGGCCTCCTAATCCCGCCCACTGGGCAGCAGGGGTCAATGTACGAGTTTTGGGGGCCACAGGCACCCAGACCGCCGCCCCTCGCTTCCCCGTGTTCCTGTTTTCTCCCATTCCTGCCCTCGCGAGCTCACAACTCACGGGCCACGGGCTTTGCATCATTACCAGTTCACCCCACTTTCTCGGCACCTCACCGCTGCTGTCCGGGTGGGCATGTGATCCTCGCACTCTTGTTACCGTCACCTGTGTTACCCCACGGCTTCTGGGAGGGAGCGCAGGGCGACCTCACACAGGGGACACTGCTGCTGGGAAGATGGGACGACATCGGCGTCGGGAAGAGCAGTTCAGAGATGTGACTGGAGGGCAGGGGAGGATTTCCTCTGGCAGGTGTCCTTCCCTCCCAGGTCAGGGGACAGCCCAAGGATGAGAGCTGGAGTCAATGACAAGCACCAGAGAACAGCAGTCCCAAAAGTCAGCGTCCCCACCACGGGCTTTGGGGGACGATCCCATAGAGGCCACAGCTTGGGGTGGGGTGGAGACAGAGAGGCAGACAGGTTCCCAGGAGGTTATCCCGGGATCCTTTGCAGGCTGCATGGAGTCGGGGAGACCTGGCCACAGGTGGCCGGTGGCCGGTGGCTGGACAGGGAGCCCGGATGGGAGATTGCTGCGTGGGGCAGGGGCAGGGGGCAGATTCTGAAGGGAAGACAGGAAAGGAGCCAGGGAAGGGGAAGCGCCGGCCTGGTGTGGCCGTAGCAGTGGTGTCGGGCAGCTCTGGCTGCAGCTCCCCTTTCGGCTGTGCTGTGTCCTCTCCTTCTGACAGTCTCCAGTGGCCTGTGTGAGCTGGTACCAGATGGGGCCACCTGGAGAGTCGTCCCACTGCCCCGGGCCTGGCTGCGGGCGGGCAGGAGACCTGAGTAGGGCCCATGGCAGGGCCCTGCTAATGGGAGCCAGAGGCCCACCCCCAGCAAGCCCCGCCTGCAGGTGGGCCCAGGGTGAGGGATGAGTGAGCAGACAGGACTGCGCAGGAGGGCCGAGCTGACCCTCTGCCGCCTGAGGGAGGCGTCTGGGACAAGGCGGCTCTCTCCAGGCCCTTTGATGCAGTGACTTTGCAGATCTGCGTCTTAAACAGGCAGGCCCTTCATTTCCAGCCAGACAGCTGCTGCTCCACCACCCTGCAGTTCCAGGTGCCCTTGTCACGCTGTGATTTCATTTAAATCCGGCAGTGGCAGGGTCTGCCTGTGGTAGGTGTAGATGCTGACTTCTTCCTTGGCCTCTGCCATGCTGAGTCCTGACTGAGCGGACAAAGTGATCTGAAGTCACACCCGGGAGGAAAGAAGGACAGGGAGAGACTGAGGACACTTAAACACCCTCCCCTTTTAACGCCGGGTGCTCTGGTCCACCCTGGTGGACACTGTGGGCCGAGCGAGGGCTAGCGCTGGCCCAGGGTGCCACCCCAGGGGGACTGTTTGCCTCCTTCCTTCTTGCATTTTGCTTGATGACAGACCTCAGAGAATTTCTAGAGCAGAGGAAAGAGCATAATAAGCTTAATTTTGGAATTGCGAAGGTTGTTATTATAACCATTTCCCTCTGAAGAATTGTAAATAATTCATTTGCAAACCTCCAGCTGAAGTCTCTAATTAGGCTCTCCTTGGGCTTGCAAACTGCTTCTCCCTCCAGTTGCAACATCTGCTTTGTTTGGGATTCTTTTTCTTTGTTTTGACCCTCTCTCCTCTACAGGCTAACAAGTCAGCCTCGCACGGCTCCTTGTGCTCCTCAGCCCTGTTTTCCCAGTGCCCACCCCCGCCTCCCCTCGGTGCATCATGCATGGGGACCATGCTGGCAGTGGGAGGGGCCTTGTTCATTGATCTTTCTGCAGGTTTCGGATTTGCAGAATGGATGTATTTCACAGGGTCAGGGGTCACAACATACCTGGAAGACCCGCCGCCCCAGGGGCACCTGCCAACCTTCTGGCCTCCCCAGAAACCAGGCAGGTGGGGGTGGTGTGTTTAGGGGTTGACGTCCTGCCACAGTGACCTCAGGCACCAGCTCTGAAGTCCAGTGGGGCTTAAGAAGAGGCGTGGGCCTCTGATGCATCGTAAAACGGTCTGCCTCCTTCTTCCCAGTCCCAGAAAAGGTAACTATTCCCAGGCTCTCCTGGAAAATGGCACAGGTGCCAGAGTCCCTGCGGGCGACACCGAGTTCCTCAGGGTCGCACGCAGCTCCACGCAGCTCCCTCCAAACCTCTTTGCCCCTGAGCCTGGGGCTGGGGAGCTGGGGGCGCAGAGTGTGGGGCAGGAGACGGCAGAGGGGAGCTGCTTCCGACCAAAAAGGACAAGCCTGGAACCAGCCCTACAAGATGGGCCCAGAGTCCAAAAGAGTTCTTGGAGGGGCCTGCAGGGCAGATGGCCCATGTTGTGTCCCTGCCCACCCAGGCCCCGCCCTTTCGTCCCAGCCACCTGCTCATGGCTTCGCCCCCTGGGAGTCTTGGGAGGGCCCCTCTTCCAAACCCATGGGCAGGTGGACTTGTGGATTCTAACGTTTGTTGGAGTTGAGAGAGAGAGGAGAGGGTTAAATTAGACAATTCCTATTTGACAAAACACGTGCTGTCCCTTGGAGGAGCAGTGGGGAAACATGAGTTTCTGGAGCTGCAGCATCTCCTGGAGCTGGGCCCTGGGCCAGCCCCTGTAGACCCCTGAGGATCAGGGCCCCCGTGTCCCCTGCTGTAGTGTGTCTGGCAAGAGACGTTTGCGCGGCTCTACCAGGTAGAAATGTGGAAAGGCCCCCACCTCCCCACAGGTCAAGAAAGACCCCCGCCAAGGACCACGTGGGCTTTGAGTGTGGCCCCCAGGACTGCCCACCTATCTGTGGTGACATCCTGGGGTTCTGGCCCCACAGTGGGCCACATGCCAGGAGCTCCCCCACCTGCCTGCTTGGTCCTGGATGCCAAGCCCCTCCCAAGGTGTCCCACGAGGCCGCCTGCACTGGTCCGTGGACTTTACCAGATGCCTGGATGTGGGAAGGCCTGGGCCGGACCTTGACTTCACTCCTCTGTGCTGTGAAGATGGCTGGCTAAGAGGCAGCACGCTCACGCGCTCGGCCTCACAAACACCGAAGGCCCCAAACCTGACGTCAGCTCTGAGTCTGCGGTCCTGCCAGACCCCGCCGCACGCGAGCACCCCGGTCAGCTGCCGCCGCCGGGGGAGCGCTGGGCTGGCAGGGGAGGGCCTTGCAGCTGTGTCTGCTTGTGGTGGGGAGCGGTGAAGGGCCCTCTCTGGGTGTTCACTCTGTCATGGAGTTTGCCCCTGATTACTACTGGGGGTAGGGGCGCCCCGGGAGGCCTGGAGAGGGTTCTCTGGGCTGATAAACTCCAGGAAAGGTTGGTGAAAGTTCACAAGAATGTACTCGATCTAAATTTTGTTTAAAAAGGAACAGAAGATGAAAGCTGTGTGCACAAATCAAAATGTGTATTTTTCAAGATCCTGGTTAGGTGCTGACTCATTTACCTGAACCTTGCCATCTCAGCGCTTCCTGGACTCCCGTTCTCAGGAAAAGCGGCTTCCCCCCACAAAACCGAATGCTCGAATCACGACGTAGGTGGACCACCTTGAAGCCCACCTACTTCAGTCAGCGGGACCCTGGATGCTTGGCCCCTCAAACTTCAATCTGCAATACTTAAAACAATTTTTTCCCTAAACAAAAATCCACTCTTGAAATTACTCAGGCCCTTTCTGGGAAGGCACGTGAGAGACGTTTAGAGAAACCTGGCTCGCTAGGTGGCTGTCTTCCCCATCTCTGAGTCAGATGCCCATCCTGACTCAGCTTTGCAGCTAAAAACAGACAAACCCACTTGGAAGCCCAGGGTGCTTCGTGTTTTCTTTTGTTACTCTCTGAGGAGGGAGAGACTGAAGGGCAAAGAGACCAGGGCCAGACCACACATAAAAATAGAACTCTGACCCACGACCTGCAGCAGCCAGCTCAGAAACCTGCCCCCTGGCCCACAGTGACCGGCCCGGGACACGGCCCCTGGCCCACAGTGACCCGTCTAAGGACGGGCCGTGGCCTACAAGCCAGACGAGTGTGACCATCAGAAGTCGGCCTCTGCCCCCTGGAACGAGCCCAGAGGTAGACCCTCTTCCCTCGGGCCCGGGCACACCGTGGTAAACATCTGACCAACAGCGTGCGCAGAAAAGGCTCTGGGTGGCCAATCACAGAAGTCACAGGAGTGCCACCTGGCTCCCCCTCTCCGGCCCTCAGAACACTGGCCCGGGAACCCAGCCACCATGCTGAGAGGTAACCAGAACCAGCCTTCGGGGAGACCCCCATGTGTGAAGGGAAGCAGGACCTACGCTGACATCAGATGCTGGGGGTGCAGGGAGCGGGCCTTCGGGGGCTCCAGTCTCAGCCCTCACGAGGTCCTCAGACCCAGCCTGAGCAGGACGTGAGGCAAAGAGGAACCGGACAAAGCCTCCCCCGCTGGCTCTTCGTGAATCCCCCACCCTCGCGGTTGGTGGGCACCATGGACACCATCTCGTGGCGGAGGACCCATTACCCAGCCCTGGTGTGGGGACGAACTTGGCCTTGCTTCCACGCAAACGTCAGTGCTGGGCAGCTCAGACACTAAAACAGAATTCAGGCTGTTAAGTTTTCAGAAGAGCATCTAGGAAGTTGTGCTCACGGCCTCGGAGCAGAAAACAACCAAAAGGAGGCCCAGGAGAACGGGCCGTGACAGGAGGTGGCTGTGGGCCGCCTGCGCAGGGCCCTGCAGTCCGTCCCAAGGTGTCACGAGGGAGCAAAAGACAAGCCACCAAGTGGGAGGTGGCATTTGCCACACACACACCTTACAAAGGACTCGTGTCTGGAACATGCTAAGAATTTCCACAAAGCATAATAATAAAAACCAGGGAGCCCAGAAGACAAAAATGGGCAAGAGACGAAAGGGGCACTTCCCGAAGAAAGCCGTCCAAGCGCCAGCACAGCCGAAAACAGCTCCCCCCCCACCCCCTTGACAATGCCGAAAGTCCCCAAGGAGGTGGCCCCAAAGGGGCTCATACATGGCTGAGAGAGTGTGGATTGTCCACCCGCCCGGAATGGGGGGGCCCCAGGAACGGGGAGGATGAGTTTACGAGCTACCAGGCCTACACGCCCGAGAAACTGTGCCCCGGGCCCCGGAGGCTGTTCCAGAGCGTCCACAGCGCAGTCTTCACGACCACCTCAGAAGCCCCTCAGTGTGTGAGGGAGGGATAACCTGCGGCACATCCGTGCCGTGGAAAAACAAGGAACGGCAGTCCCTCCCCAGGGTGGGGGAGCTCCCAGGCACGAGGACAGAGGAGAGACCCGGGGAGCACTCGAGCTACAGATCCTGCGGCACGCTGTCCAAACCAGGCTCTCTGTGCACGTTTGGGGGCCACACAGAAAAGCAAGGACGGCCACTACGAAGGTCAGGGCCGTGGCTGCCCTTTTGGGCGGGTGGATAGGAGGGAGCGCCCATGGCCGACGAAGTTCCAGTTTTTGGTTACAGAGGAATTAGCTTTGTAATTTTTTTTTTCAGTAACATTTGTTTTTAATTAGAATCACTCTTTTATTTTTTACAAAGCACTGCATGCTCACTCTAGAAAGTTAGAACACAAAAATAAGCAACTAGGAGCACAACTTTCCCGTCACCTGGAATTGCCCCCGTCTGTGGTTTGTCACGTGTCCCTGCAGATCTCTTTGCAACGTGTGTAGCACACACGCATTTCTACCCACGTGAGATCCTGCTGCACGAGCGTCTCACCCCTTGGTGCATGGTGCCGTGGGTTTCAGCGCCCGGTCCGTCCAGGCCGTGCTCGCACATAGGAGCAGGCGCACCCCTGCCCGCCCCTGGCCCCTTGCCTCTGCCCAAGTTTCTCTCTCTGTGGGCTGTCCTACTGTGGGCATCCCACAGAAATGGACGCACCATGTGTGGCCTTCGGTGCCTGGCTACTTCGCTCAGTATCAAGTCCCCAAGTCCCTGCGTGTGCGGGGTGTGTAAGCACTTCCTCCTTTGTTCCGGCTGCACGAGGTTCCAGGGCATGGGTAGACCATGTTTGTCTGCCTATTCCCGTTTTCATTTCACTTATTTATTCACTTAAAATATATTTTATTGATTATGCTATTACATTTCTCCTATCCCCCCCCTTTATTAGCCTCCGCCCTGCACACCCCTCCCACCATCATTTTCCCACCTTAGTTCATGTCCATGGGTTGTACATATAAGCTCTTTGGCTTCTCCATTTCCCATGTTATTCTTAACCTCCCCCTGTCTATTTTGTACCTACCATTTATGTTTCTTATTCCCTGTATCTTTCCCCCCTCTCTCCCCACTGATAACCCTCCGTGTGATCTCCATTTTTATGAATCTGTTCCTGTTCTAGATGTTTGCTTAGTTTGTTTTTGTTTCTGTTTTAGGTTCAGTTGTTAATAGCTGCAAGTTTGTTGTCATTTTACTGTTCCTATTTTTGATCTTGTTCTTTTCTTAGATAAGTCCCTTTAACATTTCATATAATAAGGGCTTGGTGATGATGAACTCCTTGAACTTGACCTTATCTGGGAAGCACTTTCTCTGCCCTTCCATTCTAAATGACAGCTTTGTTGGATAGAGTCATCTTGGATGTAGGTCCTTGCCTTTCATGACTTGGAATACTTCTTTCCAGCTCCTTCTTGCCTGCAAGGTTTCTTTTGAGAAATCAGCTGACAGTCTTATGGGCACTCCTTTGTAGGTAACTGTCTCCTTTTCTCTTGCTGCTTTTAAGATTCTCTCCTTATCTTTAATCTTGGGTAATGTAATTATGATGTGCCTTGGTGTGTGCTTCCTTGGGTCCAACTTCTTTGGGACTCTCTGAGCTTCCTGGACTCCCTGGAAGTCTATTTCCTTTACCAGATTGGGGAAGTTCTCCTTCATTATTTTTTCATATAAGTTTTCATTTTTTTGGTCTTTCTTTTCTCTTTCTAGCACCCCTATGATTCAGATGTTGGAACGTTTAAAGTTGTCCCAGAGGTTCCCAAGACTCTCCTCAGTTTTTTGAATTCTTGTTTCTTCATTCTGTTCTGCTTGAATGTTTATTTCTTCCTTCTGGTCCACACCGTTGATTTGAGTCCCAGTTTCCTTCCCATCACTGTTGGTTCCCTGTGCATTTTCCTTTATTTCACTT
Organism: Macrotus californicus; assembly: GCA_007922815.1. Lineage (NCBI taxonomy): Eukaryota > Metazoa > Chordata > Mammalia > Chiroptera > Phyllostomidae > Macrotus > Macrotus californicus. The sequence goes on along the minus strand of VMDR010006516.1, from coordinate 34,094 downwards.
TTCATAGCCTTCACTTTTTCCTCTATTTTGTGACCATACTCAACCAAGTCTGTGAGCATCCTGATTACCAGTGTTTTGAACTGTGCATCTGATAGGTTGGCTATCTCTTCATCGCTTAGTTGTATTTCTTTCTGGATCTTTGATCTGTTCTTTCATTTGGGCCATATTTTTTCCTCTTGGCATGCTTGTTTCGTAGTGAGGAGTGGAGCCTTAGGTTTTCGCCGGGGTGGGACAACCCACGTGGCTGCGTTGTGGTGCTGTCTGTGGGAGAGGGGTCCGAGAGTTAACAGTGCCACTGGCTCAGCTCTCCACCAGCTTTCAGTCACTTCCCCCGCTACTCACAAGCAAATTGGGCCCTTCTGGTGCTGATTCCTGGGTGGGTGGGTTTGTGTATGTTCTAGGACCCTGTGGGTCTCTCCAATGAGTTCTCCTGAGAGGCTGGGAGTTTCTCGTGCTGCCTCAGCCCCCACAGGTGTTTTCAGTCAGAGGTTTAGAGGCTTTATTTCCCTGCGCTGGGACCCTGGGATTGTGGCCTGTCTCACTCCCTGGCTGTTCCTCCCGGTTTATCCACGTACAAATGTGGGACTGCCCGGTGCTCCAGCTGCCACATCGCTGTGAGTCCTCTCTGCCCCAGCCACCCATCTCTGTTCCTTCTACTGGTCTGGGTGAGTGTTTCTTCTTTAACTCCTTGGTTGCTGGACTTCCATACAGTTTGATTTCCTGGCAGTTGTGGTTGTTTTTTGTTTTTAAATTTGTTGTTGGCCTTTTGATTGTGTGAGGAGGCAAAATGTATCTACCTACACCTCCATCTTGGTCAGAAGTCCTGAGATGTTTACCCATTCTTTAGCTGACGGCAAGTTGCACTGTTTCCACTGTTTGGCTGTTATGAATAATGCTTCTGTGAACATATCTGGATAAGGTTTTATATGTACACATGTCTTCGTCTCTCTTGGGTATGTACATATGAATAAAATTTGTCCGGGTCATATGGTAACTATATGCTTAATATTTTATTTTTCAAAGTACCTGCACCGTTTTACATTCCCACCAGCAATGTATAAAAGTTCCAATTCTTCCACACTTTTGCCAACACTTATTATTGTCCATCTTTTTGATGTAGTCACCCTTATAGGTGTGGTATCTTAGTGCTATTTTGTTTGTATTTCCCAAATGACTTATGATGTTGAAGATCTTTTTATGTGCTTATTGGCTATTTGTATTTCTTTTCTGGAGATATATCTATTTAGATCTTTTGACCATTTTTTAAATTGGGTTATTTATCTTTTTATGGTTGACTTGTAAGAATTCCTTATATATTCTAGTCTCTTATCAGATAGATGATTTACTGATATTTTGTCCCATTATGCGGGTTGCCTTTTTACTTTCTTAATTGTGTACTTTCAGTCCCAAAGGTTTCCATTTTAATGAAGTCCCATTTATCGTTTTCTTTGGTTGTTTGTGATTTTTGGTGTCACGTGCAAGAAACCATTGCCTAATGCAGTCATGAAGATTTTCTCCCGTATTTTCTTCTAAATGCTTTACAGTTTTAGCTCTTCCATTTTAGGTCAATTCATTTTTACTTAATTTTTTGTGTATGATATGAGCCAGGGGTACAGTTTTGTTCTTCGCGTATGGCTGTCCAGTTGTCCCCACGTCGTCTGTTGAAGTCACTACCGTTTCCCCACTGAATGGTGTTAGCGCTTTTCCCATTTTGTTCTTTTTTGTTTCTCTCTATCTGCCTTCGTTTGTGTATTGAAGAGGTAGCGTCCGTTTTAATTCCTGCGTCATTTCTTACATGGCTCTCAGGTATCTTATTAATGGTTGTCCTGAGGGTCAAAATTAGCATCTTAATGGGTAGCCATCTAGTTCAGGTAAGTGTGAACTGAATTTTAGTAGATGTGGGTCTCTTTTTATTTCATCTACGTGGAGGTAATTAAGCTTTATATACGTGTGCATTGAGGGTTTTCATCAGGTTCAGAAGTTCCGTCCATTATTTTTCAGTGGTTCTTTCTGCTCCTTCTTGTCTCCTTCCAGGACCCTCTCTGTAAATGTTGATGTGCTTGATGGTGTCTCAGAAGTCGCTCAGGCTCTGTTCATTTTTATTCCATTTTTTTTTTTCTGTTTCTCAGACTGAAAAAGCTTCATTGACCTATCTTCACGCGTGTTGATTTCTTTCAGTTTACAGCCCAAGTGCGTTGTTGGCTGCCTCACTTGAAGTTTTTATTTTAGTTGCTCTACTTACCAACCACAGAATCTCTATATGGTTCTTCTTTTAAAATAATTTCTATCTCTTTATTGATCTTCTACATTTGGCGAGACAAAGTTCTCATATTTTCCTTTACTTCTTTAAACATAAAGTGGCTGACTTTGCCCTGGCTGGTGCGGCTCAATGGATTGAGCATGGGATGTGAACCAAAGGGTCACCGGTTCGATTCCAAGTCAGGGCACGTGCCTGGGTTGCAGGCCAGGTCCCCAACCGGGGGCATGTGAGAGGCAACCACACACTGATGTTTCTCTCCCTCTCTTTCTCTAAAAATAAGTACAAAAATAATATTTAAAAAAATAAAGTAGTGACTTAAGTTCCTTGTCCAGTAAGGCCAGCGCCGGGCTCCTCAGGGACGGTGACTGCCCGCTGTTTTATTCCCCTGGATGCATCGCCCTGGCTTCTTCACTTGCCTCGTCTTTTTAGTCGAAAACTGAGCACTTCATAAATAACAGGATACGGCAACTCCTGAAATCTGACTCCTTCTCTCCAGGTGCATCATTGTTGCTGCTGGTTGTGTGTTCACTGACTTTTCCGTGCTCAGGCTGTGTTCTCGGTCCCAGGCGCCCACGCGAGTCTGCACTCGGTGGGTTTGGGTGGAGATTGTGTTAACCTCCTGGCACCAGTGGGTCTCGCAGGCTTTGTTGAGAGTCTGTGTCTGCACACGGGGTGAGGGGCACCCTTCAACTCACAAGCAAGTGGGTCACACTCACCCTAAGCCTTCATTTCCTGTGGGCACAGAGCCCCCGCCCAGCCAGGGGGAGGGCACAGGCCTCACCCGGCCCTCCCGGGACACCCACATGACCCGCACCACACGCGGCCTTCCAGGTCCCCAGGAACACGACAAGAGTCAGAGCCCCCGCCTGGACATCTCCCTCTCCGCCTTCTCCATCCCTGTTTTCGTCATTTTGCTGTTTGCTGTCATCCTTATCACCACCCCGCACTGCTGCAGTGACAACTGACGTTTTCCAGGGGATGGGACAAAGGGCTGAGTGCTGACACTTTTCCAGCAGCAGGGTTTTGGAGGGTCCCCCACTCGGTCCTGCCGCACGTCCCTCCCCACAGCAGCTTCAAGGCTGCCTGGGTGCTGGGGACGGGGTGACGGGAATGGGCCCACTGGAAACACCCCGAGCCGGCGGTTACTGAGACTCTGCCATTTCCCCTGAAGAAACGCCTCCTGGGTCATCGTGCGTCTTTGAGTCACTTCCAGGGTTCCGAAAAACCTGGCTTTGACCATGTGGCCAGTTTTGTCCTTGCTTACATGGAGGCGATTTTCGGGGGTACCTGCGCTGGCCTTCCCACCGACCCCACCCTGCAACTACTCCTCCTGTTGCACGGGGTCCATGTCCTCATCTGCATTTGTGAAATAATGACAGACATCGGTGCTGTGTCCTCTCGGGCCCAGGCAGAATCTTGAACGGCCTTTCTGTCCTCAGGGTGTGCAAGGGGCCTGGAACGGCCCAGGCAAAGCTGACCCCAGTTCACTGGGGTCACTAGTGCCCCTGAGCGAAGGCTCCGTGTGCAGACGCTCCCTCCAACACCGGCCGGAAAGGGACAGGTTAGAATCGCCTCCCAGCCTGTATGAGGGCACAGGCAGGGCAAGAGCTGCCCATTTTTCCATAGGGATGGTGGGCGCCCATTCTCTGCAATAATCACAGCAACAAAGTGGAAGCCTGGACAGTGTTTTGGGGTGTGTGCATTTCACAAAGCCAAGCACAAGCTCCTTGGTGCCCTGGTTAGAGTTCTGGAACAATTATCTCTATGCATGTGTGCCAGCCAGAAGGGAGGAGAAAAGAGAACACAATTTGTTTGTGGGGGGGGGGGGGAACTGTGGCTGTTTGTAAATTAGATAATTTTCATCTTATTGTTCTGCTGTGAGAGTGATAAATTGAAGGTAAAAATAAATAGGCCAGTATGTCTGGGGGGAAGAATGATTTCCGGTGGCCTTTCTGAGCGGGATAGGGCAGAGGTTGGAGGCATTGGGGACGGGGGCTGCAGGAGCCCAGGGGGAGTCCTCTGTGAAGTGGTGTGGGGACCGGTCCTCGCCTCGCCAGCCCCGGGGACCTGGGACGGGGATGGAATGCAGCTCCTTGCCAAGCCTCTTGGAGACAGGGGAGGAGAGGGAGGAAGGTCTTCTTCCTTCCCCCGAGTAGAAAAGATGTTTTTCCAGTAAATAACTGTAAAGTCTCAAATGAAATATAAGCCACATGAGTTATTGGGCCTTTTGGGGATCCAGGAATCTTTCAGTGTCTGGACAGGGTCACAGAGGCCTGTGACGGATGCCCGCGTCCCCCGGGGGGGCACTCCCTTCCTGCCGGTAATGACGTGACCCCCCCAACCCACCCAGCTCCCCTCCACTCCCGCCCCCTGAGTGCGAGGCCTTTAGCTGGGCTCAAAAGCCCAGTGGCTCTTACCCTGAGTTTCTTTTCTGGTTTTTGTTTTCTAAAATGTCTTTCTTTTCGTATCTGGAAAAGGGGAGAAGGAACAAAGGAGAATGTGCTGGAAATCACCTGCCGGGCGGTTTCCCAGATTGAGCACACGTTCCCAGTGCTCCCGGCACGGGCTTTTCCACCTTGGCTGCAGAACCCAGCCACGCCCGGGGACGACCAGGTCACCCTCGTCCTGCGCATCCTGGGTTCAGGAGGATGCTGCAGAGCACGCGGTGCACGAGGACCACGCAAAGTCACACGTGTTTGCCGCAGGACCCATCAGAGCCTTCGCATGCGAAGGCGGTGCCCGCTCGCACATGCAAGGCTGGGGTGGACATAGGCACATGCCCGTGATGACTCGAGGCAAGGCGTCTGGTGGCACAGAGCAGAAAGTCTCTTTTTAATTTCTAATTAAAGGGCAAAAACATGGATCTGAGGGACTTATAGGCTGCCAGGGCCGAGTGGGCGGTGGCCTTCTTCCGTAGACCGAATCATGGGTGCCCGCCAAGTGGCCAGGTGTTCCCTGCTGCCGTCGGGGGCTGAGGAAGGCTTGGGGGTAAGAGGCCACAGGGCCCGCCCCACTCTGCCCTGAGCTGGGCGTGTGGATTCAGGTCTGTGGCACCAGGAGTGGTCCTCACCCTCCACATGGCCCACTAGAGCAGGGGTAGGGCCCACTCCTGGTCAGCACAGGCAGACCTTGGGCCGCCCAGAGGGGCCGCTGGAGAGGTGTAGTTCGCCTTGATTCCCGGGCAGCCTCAGCGCTCGTCACCCCCCACCCGGCTGATGTGTGGGGACAAGCTTCCAGAGATGGTAGCTCCCCGGACCCCTGCCCTGGGCATTGCTGTAGAGGGTCCTGGAAGCTGCCACACTGTGTCTCATGGTCCCCTGCTGGACTTAGTGACACAGGGGCCGCTGGACTCCAAGAGTAGGTAACCGGCTCCCACAAGCCTCGTGACCTGGGGGGAGCGTATTCCAGGGGCTTGGGCATCCCGTCCGGCCTGTGGGGACAGGGAGCAGCCGGCTACGGGGCCACACAGGCCACCCCCAGGCTCTGCCCCAGGTGCTGAGCATCTCCCCACCTGCTTCTGGCTCTGGTGGCTGTACACCTGCTGTGACCACCCCCCCCACCTCCCCAGAACCTGCCCCAGCCCCTGCCAGGGGATTGGAGACACCAGCTGTCCTGGAGGGGCTGCTGGAGCTTGAGGTCACTGGGCCCGCATAGAAGACCAGCCCAGAGGGCCCTATAGGAGGGCACAGCTGCCAAGGTCTGGGGAGAGGAGGCTGCTGGACTAGACGTGACCATGCACCCCAGGGCCCTGGGGTGGTGTGCAGGGCATGGCCCACCAGTCCCTGAAATACAATTGCACAGTGGCGACCCAGAGGGGGGCGGCATCTGGAGCCTCAGGCCAGGAGCTGCGTTTGCTGGGCACTAGAGGGGCCTCGCAGGACGAGGTGATGGCTTCGGGGTGGCTACTTGAGACAGAAATGTCTGAGTAAAGGTGGGGTGAGGTCACTGTCTCCGGGCCGTCCTGGGTGGTGTGGGCCCAGGAGCATGAGAGCCCTCTGGCCCTGAGTAGGGGCAGCTGTCCGGAGGAGGCGCTCAGCCTGTGCTCGGGGCAGTGGCACTCGGTGCCCAGGAATTGCTGCCCCTTTGTTCAGGGGGCACCCTGAGGCAGGCAAGGGCTCAGAGGGGCACCAGCACCCCAGGGGCTGAGCAAGAGGTGGAAAGAGCAGGGTGCTTTTCAGACAAACAGAAAGACAACTTTAGCTCCAGGACAAGCAAGCTCCCGCCCCCCTACCCAAAGCCGGGGCCTGACCCTGGTCCCTGGTCACAGAAGAGGACCACGGCCTCCACCCAGGCCCCAGGGAGCAGGGAAGCCCTGGTCAGCCTTGCGGTGGCCCAATGGGTAGCCCCTAGGGCAGAGGGCCAAGCCTGCGGCTATTGCTGGTGGCAGCCACCAGGTGGCACAGGAGAGCCCAGCACAGGCAGCTGTGGCTCAGTGTCCGGCTGTCAGGCCAGGATGTGGGAACCCTGGGCACAACCCCACCTCTGCCTCGGGCCTCCTCCGGCAGGTGACCTGCAGGGACGGGGGTGTGTGTGTGGGGGGGTGACAGGTGCAACTAACAACATACAACAGACACATGGATGGGTCAGGGGTGGGGCCTCCAGGCCCTCCAGCTGCTCGGGGAAGATGCAGTTCTTTTTGCAAGGAAGCTAATGGTGACGTTGTCAGCGGGCAGGACAAGGCCATGCACATAGGAGGGCCTGCTTTCCTCAGGCAGCACTGGCCCTGTGCATACCTTTCCCACCCTCCCCACCCACCCAGGACGAGGCCCACCAGCTGCCTCTCCTCCCACCTTCCCCCGCCCCAGCCACCCTCGCCGCCTGCCATGCTCTAGTGAGGTAAAGCCGATCTTTTGTGCAGTCTGGTGGCGCCTGATTAATTCTGGGTGCTGGCATGGCTGGGGATGCCAAGCCACTGGGGAACGCCGGTGTGGTTTGGGGATGGTAAAAGCCCCCCCACCACCCGCCCCCAGACACAGCGGGAACCAGGAGCCCTCCTCTCTCGCGGCACTGAAGGCAGAGGTGGGAGGCAGAGACACAGCATGGAGAACCCCAGAAGGTGAAGGGGGACAGAGGGGGCGGGGCCTGCCTTGGAGGGACAGACATGTCTGGGACCCTCCTTCCTGGTGCCTGAGTCCCATGCTGTGCTCTGGCCCCTCGAACCCAGCAGAACATAGCTCAGTGAACTTTTCTAACTCGTCAAAGAGACGCGGCTCACGTAGGCGCAAACCGCCGACTCGACGGGCAAGGTCCCCGAAAATGCCCCAGCATTCCCGTCCCCAGCGGCGGTCAGTGCAGCCGCAACACCATGCTCGTCAGCAGCGTGCAGGCCACCCACACAGGACCGGGTGCAGGGCGTGCTTCTCCACCTTGGCATGGAGTCACTTCCCGGGTTTCTGGGAGGCACCTTTACTGTCATGCAAAATACTCGGTGTCAAGGTGGAGGCGGCACAAACCCGCAAGAAAACATGTCCTTTGTCCTTGTCAGTCTGCCCCCGGCTGGGTGAGGGGCCACCCGGGCAGGACGCTGGGAGGCAGGGAAGAAGCCGGGTCCCTGCGGACCACCAGGACCACCTCGGCTCTGGGGAGCCCCAGCCCCTGAGCTCCCTGCAGGGACCTGTCACAGCTCATCTTTCCCTCATGAGGGCCGGGTCAGGCCCCCACCTGATGATTCCTCCTTTAAATGAACCCTCACAGCCCTGACTCTCTCCTGGAAGGCCTTGTCACATAAATTCTCATGTGGTGTCACCGAGTTTTCATCCAGGGAACGGTCGGGGCTGTTTTGAAAAGGAACTAAGAGGTCAGATGTCCTGCTTTAGCTGTGGTGTGGAGGACGGCTCAGCCGGATGCCGGACTTTGGGCAGACAGAGGCAGCCCCCGACCACAGGGCAGGTGGTGAGCCTGCGGGGTCCCCCCAGCCAGACCAAGAGCCTCGGGCTGACATGCCCCACAGGGACGTGGGTGTGGCCAAGTTAGGTGGACGGGGCTGGACAGGCTCCATGCTGTCCCCTGCATGTGCGAGCTGTGACAGCTACCGGGGTCAGCCTGTCAGAACCCGCCCGTCTCTCTCGGGCCACGGGTGAAAGCGTGGAGCCTTGTGTGTGCGCGAACTTCACTATTTCCCAAGCATACTCTCCCTCCCCGCATCATCTCCCTCCCTCCCTCCCACCACCGCCGGGAATGGAGTGGGGCGGGAACAGACAGGCAGCCGGAGGCCTCATGGGGCTGGGGGCTCCCCGAGGTCCCGTGATGGGGAGAAGCTGCCCCCTGTCCCCCTGGGGTCATGCTCACCCGACGTCGTGACCTCAGGTACAGAACCGAAACCTCGTGACAGCTGCTTCCCCACAGCAGCAGCTCGGACAGGTGGCCAGGCCCCAGTCTCCCCCCACCTCCTGTGCCCCACAAGGCTCAGCAGCTCGTTTCCATTTGCCTTGGAGCTGGGACCTGCAGCCCGGCAGGGGGGACAGAGCCGCCGGGTTTCTCAGCCCTGGTCATTCTCCCATGCTTTTCCTGCTGACTGGGCTGCTGCAGGCTACCCCTCCTCAGCATAAGAGATTAAGTTCACTGAATACGTGTGGACCCCACCCTGAAGGCCCAGCCTTGGGAAAACAGAGCTGAGGAGCCCAGGAGGGCATGAGCGTGCCAGGCAGTGAAGGCAGGAGGGTGGGCAAGCCAGGCTGAGCGCCACACGGGACGCGGGGCCATGAGAGGCTGTTTCTGTTGGCAGAGCCAGCCCTGCGTGACGGGGAAAGGCAGGTCAGCGAGTTCGGAGGAACCCGCCCCGGACTCTGTGTGTGTGATCGGCTTGTCTGAGAGGGTGAGGAGCTGCGTCCGAGGACCCAGCACTTCCAGATTCCGGTGAAGGCGAGATGTTTGAGCAGGGACCATCATCGCCACCGAACACAGGGCGGCACAGTGCAGTGCAGCGTTCCGATTTGGGGGCACTCGCCAGCCCCCTGCCCGCTGCCACCGCAGCTCTGGGAGCACCCTGTGTGGCACCGGAACCCGCAATTAAACAGAGGGCCGGCAGCCAGATCACACTGGTCACAGAGGACCCAGCTAGTCCCAGGACCCAGGTGATGCGGGGGAGGTTAAGCCTTTACCTGCAGGAGCCCCAGGAGACCCTGGAGGCTGAAAACAAGTGGGGCTGTCAGTGGCTGACAGGGGCTGGGTCCCCCAGGAGCGGTCCCCTTGGCAGCGGGCTTGGGGCCACGGCCTGCCTGGCCACTTATCGGTAGGTTGGGCTCTGCAGGCCTCTGTCGCCACACTTTACATGGGGCTTTCATCAGGCCCCTCTGCGGGTCCCCAAGGGAGAGGCAGGTGCCTTCAGGGTGCAGGCACAGAGCCTGGCTCAGAGGGGCTGGGACAGGAGTTCTAAAGTGGTCCCCAAGGTGTGCTTCACACCCAGCCCCCCGCCTCCTCCTTCCCAGGAATTTCTTGGCCTGGATGGCAGATCCCGTGGGTAAGAAAATGCCTTCCCAAACGCCTCAGGACAGCCCTGAGAGTTAAGCCACCTTGGGGGGGGTGGGGGTCCTGAGCCAGCTCCTGCAGCAAAGTAATTAATGGATGGAGAGAGGAGCCTGCAAGCCAGACCCCCGGCTACAGCAGCACCAGCAACTCACAGCACGCTGTTCTGGCCGTAAAGAGCCCTCGGGGCCCTTCCACGGGCAGGTCAGCTGGCACGGACGCCGCTCCCAGCCCGGCTCGGTGTTTACTGAGAAAATATCACATGCCTCCCATCTGCTCTTGCACTTAATACCTGACCCCGATCCACGCGGAGACGGGTGTGTGGGAGCGGCCAGGCTCGCCTTCACACGGTTAGGGCGCCCATCTGAGCCTGGGCTTCCTGGAGTCTCACAGGAGCTGATTTCCTCTCCTCCGTAGGAAGGACAGGTCACAACTCTTGGGGAGTCCCTGAGACTTTACCTCTCGGCAGCCCTGCCTCTTTCCCTGGCACCTCCCACAGAACCTGCTCTTTCATTCCTTCCTTCCTTCCTTCCTTCCCTCCTTCATTCATTCCCTCCTTCCTTCCTTCCCTCCTTCCTTCCCTCCAACTCATTCATTCGCCGAGACTGACGGTGCACCTACTGGGAACTAGCCTTTGTCCCAGGTGCTTGGGGCCCGTCAGTGAGAAGCTTGGCGGGTGGAGTTTATGCCCCACGGGGCCCAGGGGGAGGCTCACCCACATGTAGCACCTGTGTGCTGTCGGGGGGGGGGGGAAGTGTCCGTGGTGACGGCTGGACAGAGGGAAGTGGAGTGGGTGTGAGAGGGTGTTAGGGGGCAGGTGGGCCGTGCTTTGAACAGGGCAGGCTGGTGCAGCCTCGGTGGGGGTCACTTGTGAGGAGAGACCTACAGGCTGGAGGAGCACCGTCCACGTGTGGATGTGTGTGGGCGCTGGGGCAGGAGCATTCTGGGGCCCATGCAGGCCCCACATGGTAGAGGAAGGCGGTGGGCCTGGCGGGGGAAGGGCTGGACAGTGGGGCAGCAAGACCAGGGAAGGCTTGTGTATTAGTCTCTGGAGCTACAGTGACAAACGGCCGCAAACTGGGTGGCTCAAAGACAGGGGTATTTATTTTCTCACGGTTCTAGAGGCCACAGGGTTGAAATGAAAGTGTCGGCAGGGCCGTGACCCCAGCAGGGTTGAGGGCGGAGCCCTCCCTCGCCACCCTCCCACCGAGGTAGGCTCCATCTCCGCCCTGTCTCCATGCCCTCCTCTCTGGGCCTCTCCTCGGTTCCTTCTGTCCTCATACAGACACTTATCACTGGATTTGGGGCCCACCCCCCCAGCCGAGCCAGACGTTGGGTGGTCCAGGGTGCCGAGTCCTGCCCTGGGCTCTCCCTACCAGCCCAGGGGCAGCAGGAGGCGGGGGTCACGCGCTCAGGGCGCCCCAGGGGCTTCTGAGCAGTCCGGTCATTTGCTTGCACGCTCTGCTGACGTCGCCAGCAGCTCGGCCATGAGCGTGGCTTTCCACAAGCACAGGACAGACCCTGCCCAGCAGCAGAGAGAGCACCCCACCTGCAGGAGAGGACGGAGGGGCTGGGGACAAAGAGGAGAGTGCCGAAGGCCAGACGAGGGGCTGAGCACGCCCCCCTCCCTGGGGGTCTGGGGTGGAGGACAGCTCTGCAGAGACCCTGGTGTTGGGGCGCAGGAGGGGTGGGGCCATGGGGGGCGGGACCTTGCGGGCAGGGGGCGGGAGCCTGGAGTGGGCGGGGTGAGGGGGACCTGCGGCTGGGGTTGTGGGCAGGGCTGGTCTCCGCAGGGCTGCGTGGGATCTAAGTGAGGGGGTGATGTGGGGACGCAGCACCATCAGGATCTTAGGGTCACCACACAGGTGGCTCGGCCCATGCCCTGAAGCCCTTCCCACCCCCCTGCGACTCAACCTCCAAAGCCACCCTGGGAGGTAGGGGAAGGTGGGCTGCTTCCCATTTTCTTTCTCCGGCACTTGGGTGTCCCAGTCACAGTGGGGTCGTTGGAAAGCTTGGAAGGCCCACTTGTGGTTCCGGTCAGGAGGCTGTAGGCGAGGCCCTGGGCTTGGGGGGACTGCGGGCACGGGCCTCCGAGGGGCGCCTTTGGTCACAGCCTAACATGAGAGAAGGAGTCGGGGCGACAGGCGAGAGGGAAGGTTGCGGGGGCAAAGTGGCACTGAGGAGCACTTAGGACTGTCTCCTCGGAAGCTGGGACAGAGAAGGAGACAGCCCTGGACACGGCCCCTCCGTCCAGCCCCCGTAGAATGTGGATGGATAGTGTCCTTTCCGTTTGATCCCCGAGGGCCAGTTAAATGGCCAGAATGAGGAGCTGGCATCCTCTGCTGTGTGGGTTGTGACCTGCAAACGCGTGTGCCAATTCAGGGACCCTCACAGTCAGCAGAGGCCACACGCTGGACCTCCGCCTGCACCCGAGTCCCAACTACCCACCTCCCAGTGGTGACACCTGGGGCCACTCCCGGCCCTGAGGCTTGTTTCTGCAAAAACAGGGCTCAAAGAGGCCAGCACCTGGGGGCTGTTTCCAGGTCAGATGAGGTAACGCCTATAAAACTCAGAGCAGGCGGCCTGGCAGGCCACCCATGGGGCCCCGGTTACCGGCCGACTGCTCGGCGGGCCAGGCGAGGCGTGAAGGGGCAGAGCCCAGCAGTGACCAGAACTTCCAGCGGGAGTTCTCAAGCCGAGTGGGGCAGACAGACGGCCGCCCCGGGCATTCAGAGCAGGAAATAACATGTTCTCTCCAGGTGGAGAAAGCGTTGTGTGGCAGCGTCCCGAAGCCTTGGGGAGAGAGTGCGCGGCGCACGGTGGCGGAGGCGACCCGTGTGAGTGAGCCCGTGGCCCGGGTCCTCCAACGCACCTGCTGGGGCCGGGCCGCACCCACAAGGACACCTAGAGTTCAGCCCTTTCTCTGGGAAATAAGGAAGAGGGAAAGTAAATGAACCGGCCGGTGGACTCAACAGAAAAAGTCACACTTGAAAAACCCGGAAAAGAAAAATAAAAATAATTTAGGGGTTCCAAGTAGGAGAAAAAGTGGAATTGTTTGATGAAATTCAAGAGGTGGTTTTCTTACACTAAGGCCAGTAAAACTGACAAGAGGGGCAAAACGAGGGGCGGAGAAAACAGCAAGTTCGGAAAGAACCGTGGAGAACGGGATGCTGTCCCTGCCTGTGCCAGCTCCGCCCTCTGCCACCCAGCCCCCGGGCCTGGCCCCGCACGGCCACGTCTGTCCTGAAGAGGTCTCCCTGCGGGTGCCCACCCACTGGGGGACGCAGGCCCTTCCCCAAGGGCAGCTTCAAGGCCAGACAATCGCCCCATGTCACCCAGACCACTCCGACCAGGTCTGGGTGGGGAGAAGGGTGATAGAGCGGAGGCAGGCAGATCCCCGGTGGGTGACAGGATGGACAAAAGTCACAGCTCAACAGGTGCAGAGACAGCATTTGGAAAAACCCAGGGTCTGTCGACAATGATATGTACATGAAAGTCCCAGAAAACCAGGGACAGCAAAGAGCTTTTCAACTCAATAAGTCACATCTACTAAGAAACCTACGGCCAACATGATTGACAGTGAGAAAACGACACTTCTGTCTGTGACCAGGAGCAGGGCGGGGGTGCCTGCTGTCAGGCTGCTGTGTGATACTGGGCAACACGGTGACCGGAAGTGATGACACCCGCACAGGTGAGGGAGGCAGAAGGGCCGCCCAGACGCCCAGGTGGCAGAGCCCCGGCCCACAGGCCGGGGGAGGTGCAGGAAGAGCTGCCCGAACCGCTCGTCGGTCACGGCCTCGGATCCGCGTCCGGAAACCGGTGTTGCTCCGCACACAGACTGGAGTCTCAGGGCGACTGAAACTTTGACCTGGGGGCTTACAAAGACACAAGACACGAGCTGCTTTGAAATAAGCTCAACAAGGTGTGCGAGGCCGGTGTGCCAAGAAGCACAGAACACGGAAACTAAAGAAGGTTTATCTCCACAGAACGTTATGCCGTGTTCATCGGTCAGGAGATGCGACGCCGTGCGGAGGTGAAGTCTCCTCACACTGACTGTGATTTGACAGGTCTCAGTGAACGTTCTAGCAGCTCCTCGGGGCAGGGGCTGGCTGCACAGGACCTGCAACAGCCAGAACGTTCTGGAAAACAGTGAAAAGGAGGAAAGTTGTAGGGTCCACACCACCTGATTTCAACAGCGACCGGGACGGTGACGTTGGCTTAAGGACGGCCACACACACACAGGACCAGTCAGAGAACCCAGAAAAGGCCTCAAGCAGATGTGGCCCCTTGATTTCCAACAGCGAACCCAAGATAATTCCCGGGCAGGAGGGCGGACTTTCGGGGGTGCCAGGGCACCTGCCGCACCGGACACAGTTTCCATCCCCTTTGAGATGGGGAGCAGGGGAAGGCCCCCCACCGGGTGAACCTGGGCCCCGCCCACGGCTCAGATGAAAACAGCAGTGGAGGGTCTGAGAGGCGAATGAACTTGTCCAAAGCAAGAAGCCACTCGCTGGAGGAGCCCATCCGGTCTCTGGCTGTGGCCTCCGAGGTCCGCCAGCCTGCCAGTGGGTCGGGGTGCTTCCGGGGACCCAGGCTGTCTCAAGTCGACTCCAGGGGTTAACCAGCGGGGCCCACATCCGTGGGGCTCCACATGTCAGGGAAGAGAGGGGCACGGGCACCACAGTGCCCGAGGGGTGGGTCTCCGCTATTGTTCGGGCCCTGAGGCCAGCTGGCGGCCCTCACAGCCTGGGGCCAGTTAGCTCGGCCCGAGGACAGCAGCACTCCTGGACAGTGCCCCCAATAGCACCCCACGGAGCCCAACCCCCACCTGGACAGGGCCCTGGAGGGCTCCAGGCGGAGATAGTGTTCTTAAAGGAGCTCAGTGCCTTCTCCCTGGTGGGACTTCAAGGCTGATTCTAACTTTCAATTTGACGTAAGGAAGAGACTCTCTCACTGTGTTCTGTGAACACCTCAGTCAGCTGGAACGAGAGCACCGAGTTTGTGCCGAACAAGAATGCCTTTTACGACAGGAAAGGCTTCAGGACTCAGCGGCCGGGCCGACCTGAGGGGAAAGGAAAGCAGAGGGAGTCGGGCTGGTGCAGAGGAAGCCGGAGAGGGTGGGCACTAGCCCACCTTCGGTACTCTGAGTCCTGCAGACGGGGTCTCTGGAGAGGCCTCCAGCCAGGGATCCAGACCCTCGCTGCGCCCACGACAGACCGGACACAGGCCACAGGGCTCGGAGAGCCACTGTGCTCCGCGGGGGCCCCGAGGGAGGGTGCATGGAGGTCGTCATAAAACCACCGTCATAACCACAGAGTCCACTTCTGTGGTCTCACTGGTTCCCAAGAGCGTCTAGTAGCCACACAGAATGGCAGGGAGCCAGGCCCCTGCAAACGGAGCCCCAGCCTGCCAGAGAAGGTGGGAGGGGTGGGAACGGGCCATGGGAGAGAGGGGAAGTGGCCACCCAGCTGATGATCCTCATTGGAGGGTGTGCGGCCCCTGTCTCAGATCAGAGGGTCCTCCCAGCTCCTCCTGCCCTAGAGGGGCAGAGCCTCGGCACCCACCCCCCAGGCTGCGGCATCTGCTGGGCATGGCTTGGGTGGGGGTCCGGGGCCCCCAAATTCAACCTGTGCATGTTTAGTTGACACTGAAGAGCGCACTCAGAACTTCCACGGTCACGGAGAATGACCCACTTCCTGACATAGAAAATTGTCCATTGGGAAGCAGTTCTGACTGTCACCGAGCACAGAGGAGAAGCCGGAACCGGTCGACGAGGTTGGCCACACTGGGGACAAGGACCCCCGTGGGGGCTGTCTCAGCGGACACTGGCTCTGTCGGCCCTCCAGGTGTGTACTGCCACGGCACCTGGCTGTGAACGTGTGGCTTAAAGCAACAGAAAGTTGTTCTCCCGTCGATCTGGGAGTCAGAAGTCTGAGACCAAGCTGTTTCAGGGACACGCCCCCTCTGAAGGCTCGAGGGGAGGACCCTTCCTGTCCCTTCCAGCACCCGGGCCACTGGTACTCCTCATTCTGTGGCACCCCCACCTCTGCCTGTATCTTCACATGGCCTCTCTCTGTTCTCCGAGTCTCCTCTTCTTCGAAGGATGCTGTTCACTGGGTTTCGGGCCCAACCTACAGCCAGGATGACCTTATCTGAAGATTCTTGCCTTAAGAGCAAGAATCCGAATTCGGGCACATTCCAAGTTTCTGGGTAGATGGGAACTAGGGGGACGCTGCCGTTCAACCCACTGCAGCAAAGTACCAACGTCGGTGGGCTCATCTGCTGTGCTCACTTGTGTCAAGAAGAAAGCAGGGCCGGGGGCTGTGCTTCGCGTAGCTGGTGGGGCCCGGGTGGGCGGCCTCACCCCCAGGGACCGGCCGTAACAAGCTGCTGTGTTAAGGGGGGCCGGTGAGGTCCCCGTCAGGGTTTTGCGGGGTTGTAGTCAGGGCCCTGACCTGGTAACAAGGGAGGGATGGCCTAGGGCGAGGCCCATGGTGTGTCCCGGGAGGGGTGCGACATGACAGGTGTGACTTGAGCACAGTGGGCACCTGGTGTGGGCAGCTGAATGGCACTTTGGAGGGCCCAAGGACAGGAGGAGAGGGTCCAGAGCCTTCCGTCTCTGCCCCATGATGCACAGCCTCATCGAATCCAAACTGACTGCCGGAGGCGAATGGACAGATGTTTAGGGAGAATGAACGGGGACAAGTCCCAGCAGAGTGTTTACAGGACACACCAAACACCAGCAAACAGAGCCACCGGGCACACACGCCTTCCTGCAGCCACCAGGCAGCAACACACACATTAGGGACAAAAGCGTAAACCAGGCACCCGGCCACAGGGGGACAAAAGACACTTCCCTGGTGATGAAGGGACTGGGGAGGGAATGAAGACTACAGACTACAATCCTCAAGCTGGAGGATGTTAAAAACATAAAATGAGGAGCTATGTGGCCACAGCAGCACTTGATGGGGGTGGGGGGAGGGCTCTCAAGATCTGAAACACCACCTTATAAAAAAAAAAAAGACAAAGAGAAAACATCCAAACTGACCCTACAAAATATGATCACGGAAAGGCCCGAGGAAGTTGGAGGGAGAAACAGTGAAAACGGGAATAGCCTGTGTCGGCAGAAACATGTGGACTCCTTGCTGTGGGTCCATCCTGCACGCTGCGGGGTGTCAGCAGTGACCCCTGCTTCTGCCAGGTAACACCCCCCCACCACAGGTGATGACAGAAACTGTCTCCAGGTGTTGCCAAATGTCCCTGGGGAGAAACGGCCCCCAGTTCTAGAATAAGGAAAGACCAGGAGCCCGCGGAGCCTTGGCTGGGATGTGTCTTCCAGCCGATCCCACCCCTCAAGGAACGAGTCATTTCTACAGCACACGCTTGTTTCTGGACATTCTTCGAGATGCAGATCGTGGGGTGAGGAAACCTGAACGAGACTTCAGGCACAGGATTATCATTTGGGGGTCCGGCAATCAGCCAGGATGGATAAGAGAGAGAGCGTGCAGAGATCGGCTGGTAACTACGGTTTCCTTTCCAAGCACAACTGGGTAGAGACCCACGGCTTCAAGATCCAGCGACTGGAAGAAGTGGTTTCTCGTTAGTGAGCAAGGAACAGAACCTCTGATGACACAGCACCCTCTAACCTGGTCGCATTTCGGATGAAAGCTATGCACTTGCCATCCCAGTGTGGCTGGGGGTGAGCAGCTCTGGCCCCAGTGGAGCCACGTTAGGGGGCAGCGCCGAGTTGTTCCTGGGTGTGCCCTGCTCTGTGGGGGACCCACACTCGGTCGCGGAGCCACGTCTGGTCCTGCTGCGGGCAGGTCTGTCTGCACCATTGTCACCGGCTGTCATTTTCTGATGCGCTCCCCTCCTTCCCTGTGGCTGGGGGCTCCCAGCTCCTTTGCTGATGGTGCCCAGAGCTCCGATGCCTGTATGGGGCTCCGGGTGACAGGGCTGCGCTGAGCTCCCACAGACCACCAGCTCGAGTGGCTACAGCCCTGGGGGTCTGGGCTTCCTGGACTGTGGAAGCCCCCCAGAGGCACGGTGCTCGCCCGGAACGGTGGGCAGACACGTACCACGCTGCATGCTCCGTGGCCAGCGCCCTCCCCCATACCCATCCATCTGCCCCACTCTCCTGTAAGCACGTCAGGGCGGGGTCTCACTTTTCAGAGTTTTTCCGTCCTCCCCGTGGTTGCTCTACCTCCTCCATGAGCAGCTCACCTATTTCTCAGACGATCAAACAGGTAGGGGCCCACAGTTTCAGTCTATGGCCATTGTCTGGAGTGACCATTAGTCCCTTTCACTGTCCTAGTGACCCCCCATGTCCACACCTCTGTCTCACTCCCATCAACCAAGGACACCCTCCACCAGGCAGCCATCACACTGGACCCTTCTAAGCACCAGCCCTGGAGGACCATCAGGGCATGCTGGGTAGAAATCCAGGGTCACGAGGAGTCTGTCTTCTTAAGGAGACTCCATAGATAGGGCAGAGCCGTGGTGACCTCTGCCCAGCCACTGCCGCTCACTGGGTCGCTGTGAGACTGTCTGTCTGTCCTTCCGATGCTTTCCTCCGTCTCCTCCATTTGCCACACAACACAGCGGGCGGCATTGTGACGCTTCCGTGTAAATGCCATGAGGTCTGCCCTGGCTGGTAAACCAGTTCCACCTGGCGCAGCGACACTGGCTGGGCCTGGGACATGCTGGGGCCGAGGATGCCGGCACGGGCTGGAGGTGTGATCCTAGCCTGGGGGGGCTGCTTTGTCCTTGTGGGGAGACAGGCATCTGTGCCTGCGTGCAGGAGTGCGTGGGGCTGTGAACACACAGCCAAGTGGAGCCTGGAGCTCTGGCAGGCTCCCTGGAAGAGGGGGCACCATGGCTGGTCTTGGAAGGGGTGGAGCGTGGCCAGGCAGAAATGGCAGGAGGCCATCCCAGCAGAGGGACTAGACTGAGGACAGCAGGAGAGAGCGGGGGATGCTGGGCACACGTGGCATGGGGACGGCCAGACTGAGACTGGAGGCTGAGACTCAGTGTTACACGTGCCCTGCAGGGGTCCTGGCAGGCCCAGGTGGCCCAAGAACGCAGAGCCTGGGGAGCCTGAGTCCCCACTTCCTGGCCTGAGGTCACCAAGTGAGGTCACCTGCAGTCACAGACTGTTCCCCCAACATCTCAGACTGGATTAGCGGGGTGCACAGCACAGGAGCACACCTCCCGGACACACAGAATGGCTCCCGGAAGGGGACAGCGGGCTCCTGATGAAGCCCACAGAGCGGCGAGGTGTCCCTGAGGGGTGCCTGCCACGCACATGTCTGAAGGGGTGGTACTCACTCATATGTGGAAGGTGTGGAAATGGACAAAGACGACCCAAATGAGAAGACGAGGGTGTTTACTCAGAGCTGCTACAGCAGGGGTCGGCCGCTGTTCCTGGGTGGGGCAGAGACTCAAGGCAGGTGGTGGGGGGGGCTGGTCACTGCGGATGAGGGGCTGTGTCCCCAGTTGGCTGTGGTGGGCTGGGGTCAGAGCCACAGGACCACACAGGGGCACATGGGGCTCAGGGGCTGCGTCCAGGGGAGGCGTGTGCCCAAGTCCTCCGGGGCTCCCGCTCCGTGAGAACTGTTTTATTGGGACGAATGGTATGCTGTGGATTGAGAAACTGCCCTGGTTGGGAAAACAATGAGGAAAGCTTCCAGAACAAAATACTGCCGAGGAAAGTGCCAGACTGAGGGAGGAAGGCGTGTTGAGCATGTGGGAAATTGCAAACGTTTCAAAACAAAAAAAAAGAAAAGAAAGAAAGGAAGGCAGGTCCGCCTGTCGGCGTGCCAGGGCCGGGAGGTTTGGCCGTGGTCATTCTGTTTCAAGTGTGAGACGCAGGCTGATTAATTTCCCTGGACTCCACCAGGGTTACACCAGCAACTCCCTGAGCGCTAATGAAGGAGAAGAGGCGGACAGTGACTCATGCTGGCGGGACCCCAGCGGTCGAAGGCCTCCCAGCCCTCGGAAAGCATCCTCCACCCTCGTGCGATGGGAATCGCCCCAATCAAGGCATCTCCGGCTGCGGCCAGGGAGATAATGCAGGCGGGCTCTGATTAATGGGCGTGTGAGTGAGTGTGCACACATGTGCAAGGCTCTGGGTGTGTGTTCCCAACAAACGCTGGCAGAGACACCTGGCAGGCACGCTTTCTGGTGGGGTCGGGGGGCAGGAGGTGGATGGAGCCGCTGGACACTCCGGGGCTGAGGTTCCCAGGAAAACAGCGGAAGCCGGTGCTGAGGGAGCTGCTGGGCCCGAGGCTCAGCCTCAGCCGCGGGCTGGACGTCTCCTCGTCCAGCTGGCCTGACCACGCAAGGCGTGTCGGCTGAACGAGTGTTTGTTTGAAAGCCTGGGTGGCTGGGACCGGCAGTCACCTACTCCCGGAACGCGGTGGGGAGCGGGGACAGACAGACGCCGTTTGTCCCCCGACACAGAGATGGAGTGTGTAAGAGAACAGACTTTCAAACATGCATTTTCTTCCTGAGCGGCGGCAGGTCCTGCCGTGCCCAGGCACTGTGGCTGCAGAGTGGACGGCCACCGGGCTGGGCAACTGAGCGCCCGCAGCTCGGGGCTTCCTTGATGGTGCATATGTCCACATTCCCTGTCCAGAGCCGGGCAGACGAATGTCACATGTCACCAAGCACATGCCCATGCAGACATTCCCACTAAGCTGAGAGCGTGCAGTTGCCTGGTGGGCCCAGAGCTCACGGCCCTCCGAGTGGGCAGGAGGAAACGGAATGCACCCACACGAGGCCCCTTGTCTTTGCCCTGTGGGGCGGCCGGGTGCAGGGAAGACCCGGCTTGTCCGGGCGGAAATCTGTGCTCCCAACGTGTGGGTGACTGAAGGGCAGCTCTCTCACGGCTGCGTGTGTGTGTGTGCGTGTGAGAAGTGGAGGCAGGAACTCACAGGCGTCGAGAGCGAGGACTTTCTGAATCTCACTCTGTCCGTCGTACAACTCTGGGCTTGTCACTTAACCCGTGTGGGACCCAGGTTTTCTACCCATGGACAGGCTGGCGAGAGTCCCCGGCCACAGGGGCCACTACCGGGACCGGACGGGAGGGCAGCACAGCCCACATGCGGGAAGCAACAGCCACGGCTCCTGGAGGCGTTTCCAGGCTGGTTGGAGCAGCAGACAGGGGTGTGGGCCGCTGGGGACACTGCAGCCAGCCCCGCCGGAGCATGCTCCCGATGCAAACCCATTACGGCTTTGTGACCGAGCCACTGACCGAGAAACGATAATCACGGTAAAGGTGATGGCTGCAAAGACTCCTTAACTTCTTAGCAAGTAAAGCCATCGTGATGGCCACTGCCCGTGGCAGTCTCACTGGGCGCAGGGAGGCTGTGACTCAGGAGACCAGCCAGGCTCGCCCCCACCCCCGCCAGGCAGGGGTGTGGCGTCCATCCCTGAGGCTGGAGTGGAAGTGAAGGCAGAGAGAGGGCGGCCGCCCCACCTGAGCTGGGACAACCAGCTCCACCCCGTCTGGGCTGCCTGCCTCCAGGTCCTCACACCCTTGACCTGCACTGGGGGCTGCCCCAGCCTGCCTGGGTCTCCAGCTTGCCCTGGCAGACTGGGGGACTCTCAGGCTCCGCCACCATGTGGGCCAATTTCTAACATTAATGTCCTCATGTGGAGCTATGGACACCCCGGTGGTTCTGCTTCTGTCCCAGCCCAGATGACATAGAAACACTGTGGGTCTGGAACTTCTCCTCAGGGAGGGTAAGGTAGCTTGATGGAAGGGCATGAAGAGGGCTGACACCACCGGATACTGGGCACCAGGACCAAGACGGGGAACACACAGAAAGCACTGCGAGGGGCCTGCGGGGTGAAAGGGTGTGACCCGCACCCCTGTGTCCCTCCAGGACGGACGGTGCTCACCTGCTTCTGTGACTCTGTGCTCTGCTTGTCGGCCGCGCAAAACAATAGTGAGCGAGGAGGAGCGAGACCGGCGCCCAGGGGACTCGGTGAGGCCCCTGCACGATTTCCATCTCACAGCGGGGCGTGCCCATCGGAGCCGGGTGGGCTGTGTTCGCATGGGAAGACCGGGCACACTCACCGGGGAGGCCCCGCAGGCTGCCGCGAGCCCTTGCGTGGTGGAGCCCTTCCACGTGGCTAGGCCGCACTGGCTGGCACACCGAGCCACCGAGGACTTGCCGGGAAGGCCGGCCGATCCCCCACGGCCCTGAGCGGCCCCCATCCAGTGAGCACCGTGCTAGGGCCTGGCGAGCCAGCGGGGACAAGGGCAGACGTGGCCAGTCCCTCAGGGGTAGGCTGTAGTCAGTGGACGGACAAAGACAGAAGAGCAACGTCAGGCTCCACCCCCCGTCCTTTCAGGCCAGGAAATGGAACATAACGAAGAGGCATTGCTATGACGTCACGATCGCGGACCCTGACACAGACGCTGCTATGACACCAATAGGCACAAGTTCCTAAACGGAGCTTTCGACATGGAAGAAAAACGTTTGGAAGGTTTTAAACTTTTGAGGTCTTTCATCTCTCACTTAGGACGGGGACATCCAGAGCAGATCAGTGACCAGCGAAGGTCACAGCCTCTTAAAGGCGCAGTTACGGCCACACGCAGGGGACACCAGCTTGTCTGACGGTCCCTGCTCTTCCCACACGGCGCTGAGCCTGCCTCCCTCTGCAGGGTGCCCTCGTGGCATACTTTTATTCTTCTGCACGTTCTCACTTATTTCTAATCATACTTTTTATTTTGAGATGATCATCGGTTCACCTGCAGCTGTCAGAGAGACACATGCCACGCAAAGAGAGCCCCGAAAGCACGCTGAATGTGGGACGCCAGGCTGGGGGATGTTCGTGCCATGGGATCCCGTGGCTGTGACGTTCTGGAGCCGGAGAATGACCCTGACTGGGTGACATCGCAGCCATGCCTGCCTCTTTCGGGAAGGGGGCATCGTTCACCAGGAAAGAGCAGAAAGGACTGGTTGGTGCGTGCCCACGGGCGCGTTTACACAGTGTGAGCACTGCTAGAACCTATCGACTCCATAAAAGGCGACACTAGAGTATTTCACTGCCCACCAATTAACCTTGAAGAAATAAATCAGTAAATGCAGTGATAGAGCAACCCCCCCCCCCCGTACCCTTCACTCAGTGTCCACCAAAGCGAACCTCCTGTGAACCCCGGCACAGTCTCACGGCCAAGAACACGATGCGGATGCAGCCGAAGCTCACACGTCCTCACCCCATCCCCACGAGGGGCCCCGTGCTATCCCTCTGCCTCCTCTTCTTAATCCCTCGCAGCGGCCCCTCCTCCTCTCCGTTTCCAGGACCTTGTCACTCCGAGAACGTTCTGTCCGTGGGATCTACAATGTGTGACGTGGGGGGATTGGCCCCTGAGCTCCCCATGACTGCTGGGGACTGGCAGCGGTGTGTGCGTCGATAGCTCGTTCCTGTGCATCGTGGAGTCGCACCCCAGGCGCAGATGTGCCGTCACTGTTTGTGCCCCCTCGGGAGGCGATCCGGGTGGTTTCCGTTGTGGCTATGGCTGCATCTGTGCACAGGGCTCTGTGTGTCATCTGTGTTTGTTTCCCGGGACAGAGGCCCGGGAGTGGCTTGCTGGGTCATGTAGTACCACAACTGCAGGTGTCGTTTTTTATTCATTTGTTTTTAGAGAGAGGAGAAGGGAGGGAGAAAGAGAGGGAGAGAGATATTAATTAGTTGCCTCTCGCATGCCCCCGACCAGGGACAGAACCTGCAGCCCAGGCATGTGCCCTGACTGGGAATCCAACTGGTGACCTTTCGCTTTGCGGGTGATGCCCACCCCCCTGCGCCATTGAGCCACACCTATCAGGGCACAGGTTTAGCATTTTAAGAGACCCCCAGGCTGCTTTCTAGAGTGGCTGTACCATCCCCATTCCCACAGCGGTTTCTCCACATCTTCCCCAGCTTCTGGTGCCAGAACCGTTATTTTCGCTGTTCGGGGGGGGGGGGTGCGGTCACAACTCATTTTGGCTTTAATTTGAGTTTCTCTAGATCGACAATTTTCACCCGATGCGCCGCAAGCATTTCCAAAAGCTACAATAGCTGACTGTTGAGTCAGGGGCACTGACCTCATTTCCCTTAGACTATCAAATAAAAAAAATGACAACCTCCAACACAACAATAGCTGTCCCGTGTGAGTGAACCAAAATTATACCTGTTTTTTGTCAGTTTGGCAAAAATACATATTTTTTGATGCGCCGCAGAATTTCGGTAATTAGTCTATGTGTGCCGTGCAGGCGCCGTAAATAGGCGTTGAAAGTCACTGCTCTAGCGGCCCTTGACGGGGACCGTGTCCCCGTGCCACCGTGCCCCCCCCGGCTCCCCGGGGCGGTCCGTCCTCTCGGATGGCACAGCTGTGGCAGGTTTTGCCCATTTTCTAACTGAATCGCTTGATATGACAACTACTGAGTTCTGGGAGTTCTTTGTATGTTCTAGGTACTAGCCCTTTGTCGTCTGTGGGATTTGCATGTATTTTCTCTCAGGGTGTAACTGTTTTTTCATCCTCTGAGTCTTTCAGAGCAAAAGCTTTTAAGCTTCTGATGAAGGTCAAATTTTCCTTGTATAGATTGTGTTTTGGGTATCAAGTCTTAGAACTGCTGGCTGAGCCCTAAACCTGAAAATGTCTTTGTCTACAAGCATGTAGTTTTAGGTTGTACCCGGGAGCCTGGGACACCTGCTGAGCTGCCAAGTCAGCAGCAGGGGCTCGGGGGCTGCAGGCTCACTCCGTGCCCTAGACGTTCCCGTCTCTCCTCCCTTAAATCGCCCTTGCACTCTACCTGCGGCTCCTCGGGCCTCTGTGTGCGGGTCGATCCCCGCTCCGTCGAGCTGCGTCTACCCCTTCGCCGATAGCACGCAATCCGGTGGCCATAGCTGCACAGGTTCTGAAATTGGGGGGACAGCTTCGTTCCACTTTATCCTTCTGCGAATTGTCTGAGCTATCGGTGACGTTGCCTTTCCCTGTAAATTCTGGAATAATTTTGCCCACAGCTATGAAAAAGCCTCGTTGGGGCCCTGAGAGCAGCTGTGTGTGACCTGTAGATCAGTTTGGGGGAGAGCTGGTGTCTCTTCACTGCAGAGCCCTCCAGTCCACAAACATGGGGTGTCTCTGCGTCGGCCTAGCGACGCTGCATCCCAGAGAGTGGTAACAAAGCTGAAAAATTCCTGTCGCCTGGGGCCACCTCGGGCCTCACACTGCTGCAGCGCAGCTCACAAAGACCGTCACATCTAAATCCACTGCCACGTTCAGTGCAGCGGGAGGCGGCGCCCGTGTGCAGCATGGGAGCTGTGGGGGACAAGACTCCATCACCTTGAAACTTCTATGTTTGGTGTGAGAGTTATTTCAGGCTGGTTACTTTTAAGAAACAGCAGACATGGGAGGAGCTCCGGGAATTCAGCAGAGCCCGCCCTGTGTAAAAGACACACACACAGTGGCTGTCACTTGTATGGGTGTCCCCGCCCCCCCCCCCCGCCCAGGCCAGAGTGAGGCGGTGGCCCTCTCTCCACAGCTCTTACCCGTGCAGAAGACCGGGACTTAAATTTGCGCAGCAACGAGGCCCCGTTAACTGGGCTTCTCCTGCTCACCTCCCGTAACCGACTCCCACCCCCAGCATCTCCTTAGGCATCCGCCGAGGATGGCATTTAAAGGGGGAGCTTCCGTTGTTTTGGTGAGTGACCTCGTTTTCCAGGGTCTCTCCCAGGTACACGGGAGGTGAGCATGTCAGCCTGGTGCCTGTTTCCTTCTGTAAGTCCCTCTTTTGTCATAGGGATGTCTCAGCCAAAACCCCGGAGGCATAGAGGAAAAATTATTTCCTCCCCTGCAGAGCCGTGGGCCCGGCCACACAGCCCGGTGTGGAGTGGGCGCACCCTCGAGGTTTGCGTGTGCGCCTCTGTGGTGTCCCCGCAGTGATGACACCACCTGAGGACGCGTCCCCTCGATGCGTCCCTGTCACTGGGCAGCGTAGGACGGTGTTCAGATACCTTGATTCCTCTCCCCAGCATCGGGCAGCTTTCCGCTTACAAGCCCTGTGCGCGCGCTGGTCCGTCTACACCCGACGGTGTCAGCTGTTTGTGAGCAGCTGTCGGTGCTATTTCAGTGTTAGCCTCGGGGCCCACGATCTTGTTCCTAGTACACGCGGACACGCGGGCTCCGGGTAGTCCCCTCTGCTTCTCGGCCAGCCAGCCACACTGCCTCTGGGACATCCTTTGCCGTATCTGTCCCCACGCTCAGGGACCCTCCCCCGCTGCACCTCGGATCTGCATCCTTCCGGCACCGTCTCCCACTCCAATGAGATCAGCCTCGGTGTTTCCCAACTCCCGGGAGGCCTCCGCTCAGCCCAGCTCAGCTTTCCAACCCGGGCTGCCTGGCCCCGGCCCCTGCCCGGTGGGAGGGACGGGCGAGAGCAGAGACCCGGCTGTGTGTGCAGAAGGGCTGTGGGCGGGAAGGCGCTACCGATGTGGAGGACATAGCCATGAAGGCGGGAGGCCTCGTTGTGGTTTTTGTTATTTCCTACGACTCCCCACATGGGCGGTGGGAGGAGCCGGCTTTGCGGGGCCAGGGAGACCATCAGCGAACAGAATGTGCAACTTTTTCCAGTTTGATTAGCCTTGCTTTTTTTTTTTTAATCTGTGAATTGTTGAGTCAATTCCCAGCATCATAAAGAGCCAGGTTTTGTTCATCTTGGCACCAAAACGATGTGCTTTCAAAGTCTGGACAAAACGAGAGAAGCCACCAGTGAGAGAAGTAAGACTAGAGGGAAAGGAGATGACGGTTTGGTGGGAAGTCTATTGAGAAAACGAGAGCACCGTCAACGGGATAAGCCCTCGGCCGCCCGTGTGCTGAGGACGTGTGCGACACCCCCCCCCGCCCCCTCCCCCACCGGCTGGAAGGCCGAGGGGCCTCCTTCCCACCTGAGTGCAAACCCCTGAGTTTCCAGACAGGTGCACGATTGTGGCTTTGGCTCACGGTGCCTGCCTCGGCTGGAACCTGCTGTCCCCACCCTCCCAAGAGAGAGGACTGCCACAGTGGGGTGTCACCCACAGGTCAGGAAGACCATGAGCACAGGTTTCCGGGCCTTCGCCGGAGGAATGTCCACTTCACCTGTCTGCACTCGACTCTGACTTGTAGGAGGGGAGCGGGACATTCCAGGTCAGGCCCCGAGGAGGCAGGCGGAGCTCCCGACCCGCATCCGAAGTTTCCTCCAGTCCCTGGCCACCCGCCAAAGGCACCCACCCAGCCCCCAGGGGCGGCAGCGAACGCTGGGCGCCCTGCGCAGCTCCCGCGGGGACTTGCCCTTGAGCCAGCACGGTCACGCCCTCCAAGAGCGAACATCCGGGCCCTGGACCCTCCCTGCAGACAGGGCATCTGTGGCCGCCGTTCTTCGCTGTGCTGCGTTTTGCCAAATCAGAAAGCTGACTCTTCTTCCTGGGCCAGCAGTGGGAGTGGGAAGGCCCAGGCCTCCCCAGGGGGGCAGGGGGCGAACCCTCAGGCCCACCCGGGTCCCTGGGACAGCTGGCCGCAGCTTCTGTGCTCTTGGATGCCCCAGTTCCTATTGTGACGTGGGTTATTAAGATGCCAGTATATCAGAGGAGGTTGCTTTGCTCCCTCTCATAAAATTCTGCAAGTGTGGTAATTATTAGCAAATGCTCTAATTTCCATTTCTGCGGGGTTCTGCGGGGGTCGCTGGGCTGTTCCGAAGGTGGGGCAGGGGCACCAGGAAGTGGGGAGGGGCATAGAGGGAAGGTAGGACAGGGGTGTCTCTGTCTCCGCTGGCCTGCTGCTGGTCCCTCCAGCTGACGCTCCGCCGGTAACCCGTCCGGGAACCTAGGACACTGGCTTCGCCAAGCTTCCGCTCACAGAGCCCTCGGGAGCTGGGCTGTGTGTGAGAAGCATTTTCCGTGGATTTCTTTACCGAATGGGTGGGAATAGCTTGCGGGAAGTGACGGGCACAGGGTCCCTCCTGCTTGGTCTCGGTGCTCTTAACTCCATCTCGTGGCTAAAAACTACCCGACCAAACACCGGAGCAAACGCACCCCGCCCTCAGCACCCTGGCAGCAGAGCAGGGGCATCAGGCGTCTGTCCGTCCCCGGAGTCACCCGCAGGCTCGACAGTGCTTTAGGGGAGCACAGGCGAGTCGTAGCCTGGGCGCCCACCATTTCCACACAGCCCAGTCATGGGCCCCGAACGGAAAGCTTTTCATCGATGGTCTTGCTGCTTGTCACGAAGCCCGCTGAGAGGGAGACTGGTCTGTCCCCATTTAAGAGCTGAGAAACCTAATGCCCCAGATGAAGTTTCCAACAGAGACCCCGCCCTGCGTGCACCAGGAACAGGGACTGACATGTGGAACGACAGTGTGGCACCACCACAGACAAGAAAGGAACCCCCAGGACAACCAGGACCAAAGCCACCCGCTTGCTCTCAGGCCCCAGCTGCCCATGGCTAGGCGTGCAGCCCCCCAAAGGAAGGCCAGAGTGGGGCGGCTGGCGTCAGCGCCCTCTGCAGAGGCCGTCCCCACCCCCTCGCTGCTCTGGGACCAGCCCTGGGTGAGCCTGCCCTTGGGAGCAGGCCTGGTGGAAGCACAGTAGAGGCCCCTGTCCCCCGGTCGTCGGGTCCACTGCCCATGCCACGGGTCCCACGGAGCTCCCTGCTCAGGGCTCCACCTGCCTCTCCTTCACCTGCTCCCACCTGCCTCTTTCCCATGGTGCCAGGCAAAGACCCAAACACCTGGACGAAGCAGGCGAGCAAGCGCTGATGCCAAGGCACCTGGGTGCCGGCGCCCCGCCAGCGGCTACAGACCTCCAGGCACACAGAGCCCAGCAAGGAGCTACTGAGCTGGTCCCCATCCACCTACGGGTGTAGGCCATTGTCGAGGACCTGCCAAGTAGCTCGCCAGGTGGAACCTGTCCAGGCTGCTGAGGCTGGGCGGTGGGGAGATGTATTTGGAGCACCCTGTGGGGGCAGGGCCGGGGCTGGCTTTTTCTTCTTTCCTAGCAAGTTGCCGCAGCCAGACCCTCAGAGGGGCTTCCCAGCCCAGGCTCCTCTTAGAGACCCCTACTCTTTCTCTCGCCCAGAATCATGTCTGGAGACCTCCGAGGCTAGGAGGTTCCAACAGAAGAACCAGATCTCAAGGTGGGAAGCGACGCCCAGCGTGCACTCCAGAGAGAAGTCTTGACTTCCCTGCCGGCAAACCCTCGGCGGGGCCAGCATGGTCCTGCCCCGGCAGCTGAGGAAACCGCAGCCCCACGTGCGGCACACGCACAGGGGCGGGCGAGACCACAGGGAAACGGCCCTCCTGCTGCAGCCCTCAACCCTCCTCCTTCCTCCAGTGACTCGGGGTCAGGGGGTCCCGAAACTTAGTCTCTAGGTGCCCATCGACGTTGCTGTCTCCCAAGGAGATGGAGCCACCTTACCGCGTTCCAGCTGGACCATTTCGAGGGTCAGTGTGCCCACAGGTCTGGGGGCTGATGGCGAAGCACCGGTCACTTTGGGTTGTGGCACTTTGGGGAACGCTGAGTTTTATGGCCCCTGTCATCGGGCTTTTGCTGCCTTCAGCCCAACCTTGGTTTGAAGTTCTGAATTTAGTGAGCTGACCTGGGCCTGAAGGCACCAGGGGCCCACTTTCCCGGTGGCTCAACATGCAGTGGAGGGACTTGGAGCCAGCCCGCTCACCCGCCTGGAAGGAGCTCCCACACCACAGTAAACCTTCCAGAAGGCTCGTGACGCAGGGACACCTACAGCTCAGACTGGGCGGGGGTGGGGCAGAGCATTCTGCCCCCAGCAGCCTGATCTTACATGGCCCCCGGCCTGTGGAGGTTTGTGCCTGGGCTTGGACTGATTCCGCTCTAAGCCGGTCACTTCGCCTCTGACACATGAAGTGGACGGTGCACGCAGGGAGAGAGCCCCCAGAAGCTGAGTGCCACTCCCTCGCCAGCCACGGCGGGCCGCTGCCCCCCACCTCTCCACCTCAAGCCCCCCATCCTCCCCTTTTCTCCACCAGTGCCTCCGCCCTCTGCCTCCCTGCTCCTCTTCCCTCTGTCCTGCCTCTCCCCACCGGTCAGGGAGCCTTTTCTACAACGTGTGTTCAGTTGACCTCCTGGAATGGCAGCCTTGACCTTGATGGTCTCAGAGACCCAGTGGAAGCGGCTGTGTCTTCTGGAACTTGCTTGCCGTGCCCTACGCGTTCCTACTTCCCACACACTCTTCCTGGGCCAGGGTTTTGGTGTCTAAATAATAAAACATCCCATCTGGTGGGGGGAGGGAGGCCCGTGGCGGGGAGGAGGCCCGTGGTGGGGAGGACTCCAAGGAAACACAAGCGTGGCCATTTCCACAGAGAGCGCTGGGCCCTGGGGAGCGAGGATGCCCGGGAATGTGCTTGCGTCTGGGCAGAACGAGGACCAGGGACAAAGGGTGCCCCGGGTACCAGGACAGGACCTCAGTTCCTCCCAAGGGGCTCTCCTGCCTGAGGCCCCACTGAACACCCCCGGCTCACCCACACAGGGCACAGTGTCCTCGCCGGCATGGGCCCTTTGTCTGTTGTCCCCACTGTGGCCATGCGTGGCCCTGCGTCTGCTTCGGGCTTGGGTGTGGGCACCTCCCTGGGCCTGGTCCCTGCCACAGGGACCCAGGGGGCCACTGCGAGAGCAGACTGGCTCTGGAACAAGTGCTTGGGCTGCCTGTCAGTGGGTTTCGGTGAGAGGGCTCAGTGCTGTTTTCCTCCGAGTCACCGAGGGCAAAGGTGGCGTCAGCTCCCAGGCAGAGGCCCTGCAGGGCAGCGTGGGCCAGGGCCGGACTTCTCACTGCCAGGCCCCCAGCGGCTCCACCTCGTCTTCCCAAGTAGCTGCAAGGGGTTTAGGTGTGTGTGCATATGTGCACACGTGTACATGTGTGTTCACTTGTTGTATACGGTGGGGGCTGGGCGTGTGCTGCAGGCTCCGGGCCCCAGACGGTCGCATGGGGGCCTCGGGTGATGCCGGCCCCATCAAGGCCCCTCCTGGGTGCAGCAGGCCGTGGGCACTGTGGTCAGCTGGCCTTCAGTGGGCCAGGGAGAAGGAATAGGGACAGAGGCGGGGTCCCAGGCCTCCACAACCCCACTAGGGACGCGGGAGGGGTCAGCGTGGCCTCAGGTCCTTGCATAGCTCCATCCAGCAGACCCCAGTATGAGGCGTCCCCCAAGACCCATGCTTCTGGTGACCCAGGTGGTGATCTGGTGACGTGCCGTTCCCTAGTGGAAGCCCTCCTCCGGGGGCCACCACAGCCCCCCGGTGCCTGCAGGCATGGTTGAAGGCCAGCACGTGGGCGTGGGACTCCCACTCATCATGGAGACGTGTCTGCACCATGCCCAGACCGTCTGGAGCAGACCCCAGCCACGGGCTGCTGTTGGCCCCTGGCGGACAGTAGGACTGCTGGGTTTCCGGGCCAGGGCTCCATCCCCGACGCACCTGCACACAGGGCGCACCCCACGCTGCCTCACGTGTGCAGGCACCAGGGGCTGGACAGCTACATGTGGACATGTGTTGGACAGACTGTGACCCATCCAGAGAAGGGGGCAGGAGTGGCATAAATGTCACATCTGGGGAGTCAGGAGCCCCACCCAGGTGGAGGAAGTAGGGGACACTTTGTGGACCTGGCGTTGGCTAACACTGACCCTAGAGAAGGGACATGGGAGGGGCTAGTCTGATCCGAGGAACAGGAAAAGGCCAGGGGCGGTGCGGCTGTGGGGGTGGGGGAATAGCTGAGAAGGTGGGTGCGTGGGAGGGGCCGAGGCCAACCTCACCCACTTCCCCAAGCTTGACACAACAGAGGTGGAAGTTTCTAGAAAGCTCTCTGATAACGTGTGGCATAAAATGTCTCACATCCTTTCTTGTCCCTCTTAAAGTGAAGCAACAGTCACTCCTGTGGCCTGTTCCGCCTCTCTCGGTCATTTCCCGGGCTGCGAAATCGAGGAGAGAACAGACGGAAGCCCAGGGCTGCTCGGTCTTTATTGGTCCTGGGGTGGGTGGGGGAGGGGGAGGATACACAGCCACGTTGCAGTCACTGAGCTCGTTAAAAATATCTCAATAAATAAAACAAATAAGCAACATATACACTGAAACAGAAAATATAAAAAGTGGTTAACTGAGCGAGTGGTGGAGAAAGCGCAGGAAGCAGAGGGGGCAGAATCGACCCCAGGCTTACTGGAAACAAGCATGCGGGGCGTGGGGGGGCGCAGGGGGCGGGGGATCCTTTTCTGAGAGCCTTGGTCCAGTTTAAACAGAAGGTACAGGAAAGCATCTCTGTTTTATTAAAAAAATATACATTAAAAAAGGCATTTAGAGGGAAATACAAATCCAAATTCTCGTAAATGTGTTTTTGAATCTAGAGGTTTTCCAGAAAGAAATACCCCCTCCCCCCCAATAAAACCCAGAAGGAAAATCCAAACAGTGGCAAAGATGGCAATGAGCACGTCACCGGTGAGAGGGACCGTGAGTGCCACCTCCTTGGTGGGGACCGTCTCTGGGGGAGGAGGCTGCCGGGCCGGGTCTCTGTCCATTGCCGCTGCTGTCCCCTCGTCCAGGGCTCTTGCTGCAGAGAAGATCGAGGGGCCTCCTTGAGGTCATTCAGGTTTCAGAGGTCACAGATGTGGGCGTGTCCCTGTTCCTCGTGCCCCTCAGCCCCACGGCAGAGTCTGGAAGACAAGGAGGGGGCACATGAGACTACGCCACCCCCCTTGGTGTCCTGGGACCTCCTGGCCTCTCACTGAGGGGCCCGGTCTTGACTGGCCAGGCGTCTCTTCCCCATGTGCCTCAGCAGAGATGGGACAGGTGGCCTCTTGTCAGGGTCCCCAGGCAGCTGCCAGACGCTGCTCTCAACCAGGGGTCTGGGCCAGGCACCATGCCCCACCTCCGCACTTGCCTCGTGTACCCACCACAGGTGTGCCTGCAGGCTCTGCGGGACCCTGATGCCGACTGTGTGACCCTGTGGTGAGCCAGCAGGTGAGGGACGGGAGGCAAGAACCCAGAGAGGCTGTGGACCAGGCCAGCCAGCGAGCATCCAACCCTGAAGGGTGGCCTCCTGGTCCCTAGGACACCTGAGGTCATCAGAGGTCCTGCCAGCCTGGCCTGTGAGCACCTGTTCTCGTGGCCCTGGGGGTGTGAGTGCACGCACATCCAAGGCTGAGGACACACAGAAGGGTCACCATGTCACCGTCAGACCGCAGAGGAGGCTAGCCTACCCATGAGGGTCCCAGAGACCCTCCCTGCATTGGGACACGCTGGCACTGGGGTAGACCTATGCAAGGAGGACGTGCCCTTGCCCTAGGGGTGCATGGGGAGGGTGGCTGTGGACCAAAACACTGAGCCGGAGAGGCCGCAGCCGGGCGGGGCCTGGGAAGGAGATGGACCTGGGGGCTGGAGGAGGGGAGAGGTCCTGGGAGGCGCACCGGGTCCTGGGACAAGGTGTGTGGAGGTGCAGAAATGTAGGAGGGTTTTTAGAACAGTGATGGGCAGCATCCTCAGCAGTGCATGTGTCCGTGTGAGCGTGTTGGTGGGAGTCGATCTGTCTGTCCGTGTGTCTGTCACCCCAGTGTGTGTCCAGGTGAGCATGAGGCTGCTCAGCAGAGGGGGTGCAGGCCCTCCCACAGAACCCCTAGCTCCACATGGACACCCCCTCCCTCCCATTCCTCAGGGAACTCCAGAGCCTTTGCTGAATGAAGACAAAGATCTGAAAAGGCTCAGGCACATTTTCCCTAAAACTCCGGGGCACACAACCTCCCCCCACGTCTTCTTTGCAGTTCGGCGCACTCTGACTGGGCGGCCTTTTTAAGTGTCCCTGGGCAGCGAGTCAGGCTGCTCTCTGGGAGAATGTGGTTGTAATTAGATAATTAATGGGGGCCTGGAGAAGGCTAAAGGGAACAATTCCTCAGTGGGAGGGGCATGACCATGGTTTCTGATATTTGAGCTGTACCCGCCCTTCCCAGGGCGAGGCAGTCTCGTCCAGAAAAGCCAGAGAAGACGGGGCCATCCCCCTGTGGCGGTGGGTTCCAGGGTTTGCTCCACATGCCCCAGGGCAGAGACCCTCAGCAGGTTCGTTAGTCTTCCTGCCCGAGAGGCTTGGGCTCCGCCCCCTTGCTGTCCCCTGACCCCAGCGGAGTCTGCTGGCATGGACAGCGTTCCCAGCCACAGATGCAAACCATCTGGGGCCCAGGCGGCCTCCCACAGATGACAGCCACCTGAGACCGTGTGCGTGCGTCTCTGCAGCTGCCTGCAGGCCCAGGTGGGGGCGGCTGGACAGGGCTGGAGCTGTTGTTATTCTACCCTCCCCCACCCCAGACTGTCAGGGCTTATCCGACTCTACATCTCCGGGACCTAA
>VMDR010006515.1:0-45028 GCA_007922815.1 Macrotus californicus | reverse complement strand
TCTTCTCTGCAACAAAAATGTGAACATAAATTGAAATTTTAAAATATTTTGAAATATTTTCAGACTTACAGAAAAGTTGATAAAATAATTCAAAGAATTTTTGTATATGCTTTACCCATAATCCCCAAATGTTAACACTTTACAGTATTTTTCTTTATTCTTTATACATTACATATGTTATCTTTTCAAATTTTTTCAGCAAATCTATAGACCTTATTCAGGTTTTACCAGTTGCCCTATTAATGTCCTTTTAAGTTTTTTTGAGATTCTAGGACTGAGAATATTTTCTGTTTAAGTCTAGATGTGTACCAAACATAGAGACGTTATCAAAACACTTTTTTAATAATTTATCAGCCCACAACTTCATTGGGTCTTTGTTGAAAGCAATGAATTAGAAACTATCAGATTTGGGAAGAGATTTGCTACCTAGCCACTAGAAAAATTTGTTTGACTCAGGTTTTTATAGTCTAGGGCACATACCTTGATCTAATACAGGCATGTGGGGCATAGTGAAAACAGAGGCTTGAATTTTGGCTCATCGTTTCAATGATCCATCCGATTTAGGAAAGAGGACAAGAGGAAGTTGAAGATTTGGAAACCTGTTTCCTCACATCACTCCTGGCTCTGTATGACTTCAGGAGTGTTAGGTGCCCCAGTCTGAAGCTCACTGCTGTGTGCTGGAGCTGTTTCTGTCTGTTTGCATCAGTGAATGTGCTAGGCATTTTCTTGACTTCATGACTTATTAATGGTGTCTTTTTTGCCCATATGTTCCCTTTTCCTTCCAATTTTGACAAACTAATAGCTGTCTTTCAGGGTTTAGTTGGGTGTCGCCTCTCTTCTGAAGAAGTTGGAGCTCCCTTAACTCTAGTGGTTTGGCTCTCCCTCCTCTACTACATAGCACCTCATACCAAGCACTTCTAACCTTATGATAAACTGCTCCTGTGTGTCTTTTCCATTGGACCATCAGGGGCATAGGGACAGGCACTGTCTTTTTTATCACTGACACCTGTCCACTCTCTGGCCCGAGTGGGTCTAGCCTGCTGAATGTGCAAATGCTTTCACCAGTAACATAGTCTGTCTGAGGTTTATATTTTTATTTTTTTAACTTTTGTATTAGATCTAGGTAAATTTAAAATTCTGGAAACAAACATTAAAATTCATAAGTATTAAGGGAATCATTACTTGGTGTAAAGTGTATTGTCAAAATGTTTTCAAAGGATGTTATATGGAGTCTGGTATATTTTAGAAAAATAGCGTAGAGTAATTGATACTTAAGAATTGTTTTAGAAAAATAGCTAGAGTAATTGATAATAAGATTATGCTTTAGAGCATCATCCTGCTCCTGTACGTTTATCATTTTCATCTTCATTTTGTTTTTAAGGGATGGCATACATGTAGCAGTGAAAATCGTAAAAAATGTAGGTCGATACCGTGAAGCAGCTCGTTCAGAAATCCAAGTATTAGAGCATTTAAATTCCACTGACCCCAATAGTGTCTTGTAAGTAGAAACTTGTACTATGATCCATCATGTTATATGAGGTAACCAGAATTCTGTGAACTGAATTATTTTTATTTTGATCTGTTTTAGCCGATGTGTCCAGATGCTAGAATGGTTTGATCACCATGGTCACGTTTGTATTGTATTTGAATTGCTGGGACTCAGTACCTATGATTTCATTAAAGAAAACAGCTTTCTGCCATTTCAAATTGACCACATCAGGCAAATGGCATATCAGATCTGCCAGTCAATAAATTGTAAGTATACTTGATAAATCTTTAAACATCAGAAAATTAAAGTTTGTTATACAAGTAACATACCAAAACATGGTCGCTAAAAATGCATATCGTAAAGATGAAATT
Source organism: Macrotus californicus (assembly GCA_007922815.1). Lineage (NCBI taxonomy): Eukaryota > Metazoa > Chordata > Mammalia > Chiroptera > Phyllostomidae > Macrotus > Macrotus californicus. Next base: position 43,168 of record VMDR010006515.1, on the reverse strand, counting down.
CCTCTTGACCCCCAGTATCCACTACTGATTTGTCCTTCCACCCCAGTACAGATTAAATTTATGAGTGAAACTAATAATGTGTTTTTGTTCTTTTGTAGTTTTGCATCATAATAAATTAACCCATACAGATCTGAAGCCTGAAAATATTTTATTTGTGAAGTCTGACTATGTAGTCAAATACAATTCTAAAATGGTAAGTTAAAACTTGTTTTAATTTTATTGGTTCTTTAAAATTAATTTAGCTTGGTGATGATCGAATGAGGAATTTCACTTCTGATGCTCATTCTATCCTGATATTTAATCCCAAAAGGATCATCTTTCTTTGTCTTTCTCATGGGGTTATGTTGAAAATCCCAAAATATAATTCACATGCAAGCTTTTTGGATAGTGCTATAAAAGATTTCCCTTTTTTTTGATCTTCCTGTTTACTCAACTGTATCTTTCTAGAAACGTGATGAACGCACACTGAAAAGCACGGATATCAAAGTTGTTGACTTTGGAAGTGCCACATACGATGATGAACATCATAGTACTTTGGTATCTACACGGCATTACAGAGCTCCAGAGGTCATTTTGGGTCAGTAGACACCAGACTTCCTGATCTGTAATTGAAGAGCTTTTTGTTCTCTACAGCATTGGAGGGAGGAAGAGTGATTTTCTTAGCATTGTACAAAAAATGGTTTGCTATTTTCATAAAAACAGCTTAGACATTACTATAAATATTTTTCCTGAGTGGGAAAAATATGATACTATCTGTAAAGATACTTCAGGTGGTGGTTATTTTGAACAAAGTTAATCTTTCAAGGTCATAAGAACAGGCTCTATTGGCTAAGTACATCACAGCAGTGTGGTTTTGAAGTGATGTGGGTATCTGTTTTCCTGTCATCACAAAGCATGGTGCTGATAAAAATCCTAAAGGTTGGGTTAGCAGACCTCTAAATATAGGGTGGACGGGAGGTCAAGAGGAATAAAAGAAAGGCTAGTCTAAAAGAGAGCTTCTTTTATAACCCTTGACATGAGAAAGACTGGAAAGGAAAGTGAGTTCAGGTGCAGAGTTTTAAGTAACTGGGAACTCAGGAAGAGAGCATGCATCAAAATTTAAAGCTTAGATACCAGGTCGTGGTAATGGAGCTGGGACGTCGGGTGGGTTTGGGGGCTTGGAGACAGTGGGGAAAGTTTAGGTCAAGTGCTATAGGGAGCTAAATGGGACACGCTTATTGTTTGGCCAAAAGTAAGGTCCAACTGGGATTAGATAATAAAACATTTTTATAAAATCATTTGTTTCCAGTTTTTACCTTTTTTGGTCCAATAGGACTTGATAGTTCAGGATAGGAGTGTGAAAGGAAACTAACGATTTTTATCTACGTAGAGGATTGGTGAAGGGTAAGGAAATCGAGAGTACTATGTAGTGCTGGCCAGTAGAACTTCCCACAGTGATGGAAATGGTTTGTGTCTGCACTATCCATTTGCCACACGTGGGCTGAGGAATGAGATTTTAAATTTTACATTAATTGAAATTTTAGATTAAAATAGCCACTTGTGGCTTATAGCTACCATACTGGACAGCACAGGTTCAGTTTATTTTTGAAATGGTTAATAGGGTTTCTGCTTAGTATGGTGTGAAAGGAGCTGCTGTGTTACAGTAATTTACAAAGAACACCCGTGGCTGAGGACTGGAGGCCACCATGAGGGTAAAGGAAGGGAGTGTAGGAAGAGATTGTAGACACGGAGGAATTTTCGGAGCTTAAATTTTCGTAACTTCCTGGGTTTTATCAACTTAAAATTCAGAATTTTCCCCACATTTTAATGTGGGAGATAAACACAAAACAACTGATAATTTCCTGTTATTGATACCTGCTCTGTTTGCAGATGTTGTGCAGGTATGTAAGTAGAAGTTGTGCTCCGTTGTCCATTTGTTCAAATGATAAGTACTGTGAAGGTTAACAGAAATGACTAAATCATAGTCAAGGCCTTTGAATATGCAGCATCCAGTAGAAGTAATGCCTGTTTGAGTGTGGTTGCTAGGGTAATAATATGGGTATAATAATTTGTAGTTTTAATTTGAACATTTCACCTAAAACGTCATGTGGTGTGCTTGAGTGTGATATTATGTTACACAATTAATAAATAAGGGGCATTATTTGTGCTGAACCATATATTATTTCTACCTTTACCTTTAAATTCAGTGATGTTTTTGAAAGTACTGAAAACCTCTTTTTAAAGTAGATTTTATACCTTATTGTGTACTAAATATTTGATGTTTAAAAAATTAAAATATCTCTGTGGTTTATTCTGTTCATCTCTTTGCCAATTAAATAGAGACTTAAGAATGCTGGGTGTTTTGTTCTTCCCAGCATAGTATTGCCATTTGAGAATTCTGAAGGAGAAATTGTATGTGGCCATGTACACACAGCCCGAAAGCACGCACATAGATCTCTCTGTGTGAACTGGAAACGGCTGTATGATTCTGCTTGTAGGTGGAACTGCGTTACAACACTCACGAGTCTTACTTATGTAAAACTGTATTATTTTCTTGGAAGAAGTAAACTCAGGCATCAAGCTTATGATAATTATAAGGGCTTAATAATTACTTTCTGAGAATAATAGTTGACCTGTATTTGCACTAATATGTAAAATTTCCTAACCAACGTGAACTGCTGTAACAGCGCCCCGACTGCACAAACACTTCAGAAACTGCGGAGTAGTTCCACAAATCAGTAGTTATATTGATATTTGGGAAATATTTACTAGTTCCTCTCATTTTACAGAACACTCTCCCAGGTTAAATCCTGTAATTTGATGAAAGGCTATGGAGGACTATGAGAACATACTGAATAATTTTGGATAGAAAACTAAAAATGTAAACCATGAGTTTACTATTACATTCTCCCAAATGAGCTGTATAAAGAGATTATGCATAAGAAGGATGTAGTAAATTGGTAATTAAAAATTGTTGCATAATAAAATGTTTGTTTTTGTTTTTAAATAGCTTTAGGTTGGTCTCAGCCTTGCGATGTTTGGAGCATAGGATGCATTCTTATTGAATATTATCTTGGTTTCACAGTCTTCCAGGTATGTGTTCAATAAACACTGTTTAGTTAAATGTTAAAGGCATATGCAATTTGGCTTCCACATTGAAAAGTTGTCATAGTGTCATTTTAAGACTAAAACTTACATATGCAGAATGGTTATCCTTCTCTAAAACCATAGTTGGATGAAATACTACTCTTGGTGAATGGTCACAGTTCATTTTACATGTGATTGGAATTTTTAACACATGTTCATACTGTTTCCATATTTTGTTACACACCTTCTTCATAAATTTATGTTATTACTGTGGCCACTTTTGATTCTGTTCTGGATATATTGACTATCAGCATGTCCATGAACAAGTCACTTAATCCTTTTTATAAAAGAATTTAGGAACAGTAAGTTGTATTTTATTCTAAGTATTAAGCCTCTATGACACTCTGGGTTCTAAGTGTATCACAATGAAAAGACATATCTTCAAGGAAAACTCGCAAAAGATAGATACAGGGAAACTTTACAGTATAATGTATTTGCTGTAAATGGCTCAATGTTGAAAGTGAAGTGGGACCCCAGGAAAGGTGATAAGTTAAGTTTTCTTAGAGGTGGCATCAACAAAAGTAGGGAGTTAAAGCCAGTGCTAAAAGGAAGAGTAGGAGTGTGTTGGGAAACTAGGGAGTGTGATGGCCGTGCCAGGAAAAGGACCCGTGTCTGTAAGTGGGTACAGGTGCAGAGGGTCATACTTTTGTCAGTGAAGAAGAGATGGTGCTGTCATTCTTGTGTAAATGGGGAAATGGCGACAGTCAGCAGGGACTGACTGATTGCTTGTGGACTTTTTCTGGGGTCTTTATTTGGAGATTATCCCTCCTGGGTTTTTGGGTAGTAAAGTGTCCCTCTTATGAAAACCTTACTTTGGTCTGCATTTTTGCCCTCATAATTTTACTTATATCTGTAATCTAAAGATCTTGAACACTTAGGTGTTGCAGCCAATGAAGAAGTTTAAGTAGGGTTGTGATGTGATCAAGGAGTTGTGGTGTTCTGTTTTGTGGTTGTGTGGTGGGGGTTCAGGAGACTGGCTCATGCTGTCAGGGTCGATTTGCAGTCACGGCAGTGCAGGGTGGGGCAAGCTGATGCATCTGCGCTCATTTAGGTGGCTGTTGGCAGTGTGTGTGTGCACTGCTCAGTTTGTCTGATCCATAGAGGTCCTGTTAAAAGGAATCTGAATTCACCGAACCACGGTTATTGGTCAGCTCAGGAGGCAGTGTCTGGTTTTGTGATAAACTGTAGGGTCAAGAAAAAGTTGGGCAGAATACATGCTTTGGTTGTAGTGAGTTGGTGATTATAAATCACCGAGGTCTTAAATGAAGTGCAGATCATTAACATTGTTTTGAGATAAGGTTTATATTTGGACTTGACCCTCCAAAATACTCTTCAACTATGAAACTTCGTTAAAATGTGGAACTAGTATTTATTCCGGTCTTGAATGAAGTACTTAATATTTTGAAAGCAATGAGCAAGGCAAAACAGTTGGTAAATTTTAAAAAGCATTACACACAGCCTCTGCTTTCCAGACCAAGGCTTGGCAAGCTATATCCTGCCTGATGCCTGCTTTAAAAAACAAAAATGAATATGCAACAGAAACTGATTATGACCAGCCATGCCTGAAATATTTATTTAATTCCCTTTAGAGGAAAAGTTTACCAATTTCTGCTCTAGGAGCATCCCATTTAGCTGTGTGACATTTTCCTCAGTTCTACTTGAACCAGAGCTCTGTTACTGAGTTTTGACTTGGGATCATAGCTCAACTTCCCTCATTTATGAGCTGTGTGACTTTGAGCTAGTGCCTTCAATTCTTTGAAACTGATGTTCCCATACACCTAGCTCAGGGTGGTTGTGAGAACTGCTGGGACTGTGTTTCTATTGCCTAGAATTAGTAAGTGTTAATGTGCTTCTATTCACTGGGTAATGGAGGTTAGTTCTGGTTAAGCGACTGATTAAATGAGTAGACAGTATTCTGGTGATCTTCCTCAGTCATCCCTCAGTTAAAAAGTACAAGAAACACAAATAAATAAGGAAACGTTTAGTTTTACATTAAACAAGCTATGCACCTCTGCCTTACTGGTTCATTTGGAAAGACTATTTTATTGGGTTTGCACCAGATAATACAACTCATTTGGCATTGGTCCATATTTGAAGTAGAGTGTAATACAAATTGTGGAAACTGTCTAATCTAATTCTTAAATGCCAGTAATATTTTCTTTTGTTTTCCTTTATTGTGTATGTAGGGAAATGAAAAATGCTAAAAGTGTTTTTCCTACGTTTTTCAGACTCATGATAGTAAGGAGCACCTGGCAATGATGGAACGAATATTAGGACCCATACCAGCACACATGATTCAGAAAACCAGGTATGGTCTGAGAGTACAGCGCTTTGCTGAGTACATGCCGTAGCCTGCATCCAAACTGCAGAAAAGTGAAAGTGATGCAGTATCTACCTGTGCCCTAGTAAACAAAGGGTGGTTTTTACACTGATGTTAGCCTTTGCATAATTGTTTCTGTAAGTTGATACAACAGTGATACATAGAGCAGTAAAGAGAACTTGATTTTGGAGTCATAGCGATCTCAGTTGGAGTTCCATACTGTTTCTAACCAGCTGTGTGTCCTTGGGCAAGGTGCTACTCAGAAGTCATCCAGGGAGTTTGTTTAAAGATTTCCAGCCCCATTTCAGATCTAGGGAAATCAGAATTTATAGGAATGGGTCCAGGGGCTTCTCTTTTTGAAGCTGGCTTTGTTCTCTGTATGCAAGATTAAGGAAGATACTCTATGAGCCAACTAATATATAATTATTGCTAAGATTTTTAAAATTGTGTACGTAGAGGTGCTTATACTTCTGTCTGTCCTACTGGGGGCAGAGTAAACGTGGATCTTTTTCTGTTATTTTTACTAATCAGACTTCTTTTTTCCTGTAGAAAACGCAAGTATTTTCACCATAACCAGCTAGATTGGGATGAACATAGTTCTGCTGGTAGATACGTTAGGAGACGCTGCAAACCATTAAAGGTAAAAGAAAAACAATTTAAAGGTTTAAAAAAATGTTTCAACTATTTTAAATATCTTTCTAAAATCAAAAGATTTGATTTTATTTTCTTCCCCACCCCTCAGGAATTTATGCTTTCTCATGATGAAGAACACGAGAAACTGTTTGACCTGGTTCGAAGAATGTTAGAATATGATCCAGTGAAAAGAATTACCTTAGATGAAGCATTGCAGCACCCTTTCTTTGACTTATTAAAAAAGAAGTGAAATGGAAGTCAGTGGTCTTACTGTATACTTCTCTAGAAGAGATTACTTAAGACTGTGTCAGTCAACTCTAAACATTCTAATATTTTTGTAAACATTAAATTATTTTGTACAGTTAAGTGTAAATACTGTATGTTTTATATCAATAGCATAATTATCTTGTTAAGCAAGTATGGTCTTGATAATGAATGAAATATAAAAGTTAATTTTCCTTTTTGAGATTAACATTTTTAAAGACCTTTGGAATATTCTTTGTGTCCAGTGATAAATGTGACTGAGCTTGTCTTTTGTACATGGAGGTTGACTCTTTGAAGTGATTTTTTTTTTTGAGTAAAAGGAAATCTTGACTACTTTAGTCTTAATGAATATTATTTATTTACCTCAAATTGGGAATTTTCCTTAGCTTTAAAAGTTTTTTTCTGTAATTGTTGGACAAGTAATAAGTGTTTATATCTATGTAGGCAGGTATTGGAAATCAGAGTCCATAGAAAATGTTTATTTTTGGCATTTCATTAAATTGTAAGTATTGTGTCTGTCTCCTTGGGTGATGTCAGTAGTAACAAGTAGCATTTGTGGAAAGCCATTCAGTTGGTCCATCATGACAGGTTTTTAATAAAGCCCGAAAGACACTTCCTTTGAGATTGAAGTCTAACAAGAAAGTCAGCTTGGAAACTCCTGTTTTCCATTAGCTATTTAGTAAGTCACAAGGAGAAACAGGTATTCTGATGACCGAGGGGTTCTGTTGTTTTTTTCCCAATCCCTCTCAATCTCCTGCCCACCCTCCTGCACCCCAGTCCAGTTCTCCAACCTCCCGATGACTGGGAGTCTGGTTTTTAATGCCCCGTCTGGAGGAGTCTGGAAAACGTCTCACATCTGTGTCATCAAATGAAGTAAATAGTTAAACTTCAGCCTGTGAGAATTAAGGTTATTATCAAGCAATTCATGTGTATTCATTTTCACTGAAGAAAAAGAATGACTTAATTGGAAAACATTTTGGGAAGAAACTTGCAGAAAATTCCAGACACTAATTAGTTGTTTAACATGGTGAACTTTTTGTTTGCCTATAGGTATTTTTTCTTACTGTTACCTATTTTCACATTAAAACTACATGATAAATGTTAATTAGTAAAACAAAACCAAACTATTGATACTGTTCAGTCTACCAAGTAGGAAATATTTTTTGTTGTAGAATTTATAATTGGTTGTTGAGATACAGGTTTTTTAAAAGTAACCCCATTTTGTAAATGCATTACACAGGTTTGAGTTTTATCTGTTAATATATTTTAAAAATAAAGTGCATGAAATTTTCTTTTATGACAAAGAGTGAAACTGGGCCAGGTTCCTTACATTATTCACAGGAGGCATTTGCCATTATAAGGTGGCTATGTTCCTAAAGTTGACTGGGAATTTAAGGAAGCTGAAGTAAATATGACCACAGAATCCTTGCATAAATTATGCTTAGGCTTTGCAATCTGCATATACTGAATGTAGCTTATGAATAGTTGCACCGCATTGCGTGTGATAAGGTTTTTTTAAAAGCAGCATAAGATGTAAAGAAAAGGCATTTTCTGAACCTAGCAGTGCTGATACAGAAATTACTAGGTATCTGCCTGCCTTCATTTCCCCCTTCATTTCCATTCTCCTGGTGCCCTGCACTGTCTCACCCTCCTGTCGTTTCCCAGCAAGTGCTTCAAGTTCCCAAATTAATGTTAATTTTCTCCATCAGAAACTCATCTTCTCAAAGTAGTTGATCTTGGGATATAGGAAGAAAGAAAAATATTCACATTATGCCCTGTGGCTCAGTGGATTGAGCACCAGCCTGCAAACTGAAAGGCTGCCAGTTCGATTCCTGGTCAGGGCACATGCCTGCGTTGCAAGCCAGGTCCCCAGTTGGGGGTGTTTTGTTCCCTCTCTTTCTCCCTCCCTTCCCCTCTCTTTGAAAACAAGTAAAACCTATCCACATATTTTTAAAGGTTTTTAAAATTTATTTTAGAGAGAGGGAAAGGGGATGAGAGAAAACATTGATGTGTGAGAGAGACATCTATCTGTTGCCTCTCTCATGCCCCCATCTGGGGACCCTGCCCAAAGCCCAGGCATGTGCCCTGACAATCACATTGGTGACCTTTCAGTTTACAGGCCAGTGCTCAGTCCACTGAGCCATACCAGCCAGGGCATGTTTCTTACTAAGAACTTAATCATTGCTAACCCCCTTTCCCTTCTGAAAAAATATTTACATTCTTCCCAAAGGGGATTTGCTAAGTTTTATGCCTAATTCATGGAATTTTAGGAATTAAAACAAAAAATTGATAAGGTGGAAGAAATGTTTAGTTGTTGGTCTGGTACCCCTAGAATCATTACATGAGTGTCTACTGCCAGCCCTCTTCCCCCTCTCCCAGCTCCAGGTACCTACTCTTACAGGCCTTTTCCTTGTACTTCACTCATTTTCTAGAAGTGCCAGGTTCTTGACAGTGCTGGGACCTTTAGTACCAATGGGAAAGGTTTAGAATGGCCAATGTATAAATAGGAATGATTTGTGGTTAGATTGTTATATTTTAGTAATTTGATACCTCATAGTTTCTTACTATTTTTGGAAATTGTATTGAGGTTGAGCTTTAAAAAAAAAGAACAACTGAGGTATAGCCCTGGCTGGTGTGGCTCAGTGGATTGAGCACCAGCCTGCAAACCAAAGGGTCTCTGGTTCAATTCCCCATCAGAGCATATGCCTGGGTTGGGGGCCAGGCCCCCAGTTGTAAGGCAACTACACATTGTTTCTCTCCCTCTCTTTCTCCTTCCCCTCTGTCTAAAATTAAATAAAATCTTAAAAAAAAAAACAGGTATAACTGATCTTAGTTTCAGGTGTACAACATAATGTTTTGGTATTTGTACATACTGCAGAATGAGCATTACGGCAGTTATCATTCGTTGTCATGTATAGTTACAGATTTTCCTGTGATGAGAACTTTTAAGGTCTCTAAGCCACTTTGAAATATGCAATGCAGTATTATTAACTCTGGTTGCCATGCTGTCTGTTCCATTCCCAGAACTTAACAATTGCAAGTTTGTGGCTTTTGACTCCCTTTACCCATTTCATCCAGCCCCCACACCCAGCCTCTGTCAACCACCATTCTGTCCTCTGTACCTATGAGCTTGTTGAGATTTCTACGTTAGTCAGATCATACAATACTTGTCTCTCTGAGTTATTACACTTAGCATAATGCCCTCAAGGTCCATCCATGTGACAAATGGTGCAATTTCATTCTTGTTTATGGCTAATAATCTGTGTGTGTGTGTGTGTGTATGTGAGAGAGAGAGAGAGAGACTCTTTACCCCTTCATCCTTTGGAGGACACAGGTAGCTTCCCTATCTTGGCTATTATAAATGATGCTGCAGTGAGCGGGGTGGGGGTGCGTACATCTTTTCAAGTCAGTATTTTTGTTACCTCAGATAAATACTCAGAGGAGGAATCGCTGGTCATAAGGCAATTCTATTTTTAAATTTTAAGGAAACTCCATGCCATTATAGTGGGTGCACCAATTTGCAGTCCCACAGTACACAAGGATTCTCCATGTCCTCACCAACACCTGTTTTCTTTTCGATGATGGCCGTTCTGACATCCCATTGTGCTTTTGATTTCCACTTTCCTGATCAGTGATGTGCCTGTGGGCCCTCTGCATTTCTGGAAAAACATCTGTTTAGATCTTCCCATTTTTTTTATCAGATTTCTTTTTCAATTAGGTTGTATGAGTTCTTTATGTATTTTGAATATGAGCCCCTTATCAGATATGACTTGCTAATATTCCTTCCCATCTAATTGGTTGCCTTCTCATTTTGTTGATGGTTTCTTTCTCTGTGCAGAAGCATTTTAGTTTAATATAGTCCCATCTGTTTGGTTTTGCTCTTGTTCCTTTTGATTTTGGTGTGTAAATGAAGTCATTGCCAAGACTGATGTCAGGGAGCTTACTGCCAATATTTTCTCCTGGGGGGTTTATGGTTTCAGGTCTTACATTCAAGTCCTTAATTCATTTTGAAAAGCCTGGGTTTTATGAGGCATTTTTATAAGGTGTAGTATTTATCGAATTTTTCAGAGTAGATGAATAAAATTGACTGCTGCTATTACTCAGTTGACAGTAGCGAACAACCCTTTGAAGTTTTATAGTTAATAAAATTGAAAACTATTCCTTGGAGTAACCTTGAAGGATAAAATGTTGAGAAATTGGGAATGATTTGGCCAGGTCTCCCCATGTGGCTGAACTGTGACTTAAATTCAGGTTTCCTAGATTCTAGCATTATGCTCTCCTGATACTATATACTTTATTGAGTCAAAAACTTTATTATTTGACTCTTTTTCACAGCTCTACTGTGAAGTGGAGTAAAATGCAAAGTAATAGTTAATGTAAAGTTATACTGCTTGGATTCCATGTACTCACATTTTCCTTACCGCAGTATTTGGACACAGCTGCAACCCTCAAAATGGTATGGTCATTTGAAAACATTCTAAGTAAATAGGTAAGCAGATGCCAGTATTTAAAGCTGACCTTGACATCTTGGGGTGAAGAAACTGGCAATTAAGTGGCCTGGGTTTTGAACATCTTTCCAGTTTGAAATTTCTGATTCTCAAAATTTGGTGCAAGAAAAAAATTTTAAACACCAGTGCTTAAGCTAATATGCTCAGAAGAACTTGTTATGAATCAATAATAGTCTCAATAACAGTGCCAATAAATACTGGCTGAGTAGACTGGCAAATATCTACTAGAAACAATTTTAATTCTTAAAAGAGTTTGGTCACTGTTTTTAAGAACTTGCTATGTCTAGTTCAGTCCTTAAGCTAAAGTTTTGTTTGGTTGGCTTACTGGGTTTTATTTTGTTTGGTTATTTTTTTAGATAGAGGGAATGTTAAGTTCAAAAGTCAGGTTAGCTTTACAACTCCTTGGTCAAGCCAGCCGTTTGGGATATGGTTAAAAGAGGCAATCATAATGTGAACACACTTGACTTGACTCACTTAGGGAGATTGGCCACTTCCATATTTGAGATTAATTTTTAAAGATACAATGCAAAAGTAGGATAGAATAATGAACCTCTAAATGCTTACACCCTGGCTTCAAAAATTAAAAACATTTTCCAAATTTTGTTTTCTCTCTTCCCCATTTTTCTATTGTATGTAAATGCAAATGCTGGAAACCATATCATTTCATTCAAGATACTTCTGTGTATCTTTTAACATGGATTTTTAAAAAAATATGTAAAAGGGCCATTATTACACCTTACAAAATAATTTTCTTAGCTGATACTGTATATTTAAAGTTTCATGATGGTTTAAAAAATGTCATTTTAAACTGAACCTGAATCAGGGCCCAGTCAGGTTCCAGGTTCATGCTTTGCTCATCTAATGTCTCAATTACTTCAGGTACCTTCTCCACCTCCCCCCACCGTTCTGTTCGTTTGCTAATGAAGCTGGTTCATTTATCTTTAGAGGATTTCCCATACTCAGTATTTCATCAGAGTTGTATCTATTCCTCTTTCCCCATTTACTCTGTAAAATGATAGGAAAAAAGGTGAAGTTTATTATAGAATTCCTTCTAGTAAATAAAAAAGGGATGTTAGAATTAGAAATACACTATGTTGCAACTCAGTAACGGATTCCGACACCAATCATCAGTGAGAGCCATTGGGTGAAAATTTAATGTGGGACCTTGTGGCAGATGCTGAGAACACATGACTGCGGTGTTCGGTCAGAACCCACGCAGCTGGGAATGCACAGCACCTGTGAGGCATCATTGACTTTTAAAAAGTGGAACCTGGGTTTATGAAGCCTCTATTCTGAAATCATAAAGAAGCATCCAGCTCTTTTGTTTTTTTGTCCTTTGGCTCTTACCTGTCAGCTAGTCCCTTCGTGTATCAGTTCAGTGAATTTAGGCTCAGGCTTACTGACATGATTCCAACTTTACCCCAGGTCTCTGTGTTGGGGGTCAGGGGAGTATGTTACTTTTATTTTACTTCCTTACTTGGAATTACTTAGAAGTAATATCTATGTTGTAGGGTGATTAAAAACATTAGCATATTACCTGATGTTTAGTAGTTCCACTAATAAGTAATAGGAACTTTGTTTTATATAAATGCTTTAATCTAGATGTTAATTATTCCTCTTTATGGCACAAGGAATTATTAAACTATCAATAATTACGTTTTTGACCCCTAACATTTTGTAGTTTTTACTGTGACATTTTACTGAAACTGAAAGGGGGAAATAGAATTTTTAAAGAAATTTTTCTTTTTTAACCAACCAAGACTATCTACTATTTAGATGCATTTTCTTATACTCACTCCTTTTCTGGTTCTAGTTTTAAATGTTGAAATCCTGAGGCAGAATCTACATAATTAAGAGACAGACATAGAGTTAATCATGAAGACTTGAACTCACCCTAAATCTCCCTGGTGGAAGGCAGCGCCCGGGCCTCTTTCTTCAGCCACTGTGAGTGGCAGTTCCATGTAGAGAAGGGACCTGCAGGTTAGTTGTGGATAGGCAGGTGTCCCCAGCGACTTAAAGTGCTTCCCGTCATAAGTAGAAATGCAAGTTCAGTTTTTTAACTTCTAAAGGTGCTGGATTTACTCTTAACTAAAGGCAGCATAGACAGGTTACATTGAGAATGAGTGACAAGAATAGGCCTGAAAGAGAGTTTAGTATTATTAATATTTCTTTTTATTTCATATTTTTCAAATTAGGAGCATTTACATTATTGAGTATGTTCTCACAGCAGTCGCACCCATGAGAATAGCGTGGCTGGTGTAAAGGTGCTTGCCTGCAGAGGCAGGCTGCATTCAGACCCCGGGGCGGCCTGTACAGGTGGCCCAGACGTGTTCTCTGTAGTCTCCTCTGTGAGTTGGAATACCAACGCCAAACTTCCCACGGGTGGTGGTGAGGAGTAGATGAAGTGATTTACATAACGTCCTGGTATAGAGTGGCTGCTAATCGTTTTCACAGTTTCTTGATTTACTCCCTATAGTGATGTATACAATATTCTACAGTCTGCAAATTATATTTCTATATTTTTGGCTTTACTCATAGGAACCATGTGAAATGAGCATAAATAGATATTGTCTTATTTTAATGTTAGCACCATACATCTTTTCCCATCCTTTTAAATTTTTTGTGTGTTTATATTTAAAATGTTTTATAATATAGCTGGGTCTTGCCTTTTTTTTTAATGATTTTATTTATTTATTTTTAGAGAGAGGAAGGGAAGGAGAAAGAGAGGAAGAGAAACATCAATGTGTGGCTGCCTCTGCACCCCCTACTGGGGATCTGGCCCCCAACCCAGGCATGTGCCCTGACTGGGAATCAAACCAGCAACCCCTTGGTTTGCAGGCTGGCGCTCAGTCCACTGATCTACACCAGCCAGGGCTGGCGTTTTTATCTAATCTGAAAATCTGCCCTTTGGTTGTGTGTTTATACCATTCATATTTAATGTGACCATTGATGTGGTTGTGTTTAGATCTACCATCTTTCTATTTTCTGTTTGTTCCATTCGTTCTTTGTTCCCATTTTCTCCTTTTTCTGCTTATTTTGGATTGGATTTTTTTTATGCTTCCACTTTATACCATAGTGGTTTATTAGCTATAACTTGTGTATGTGCATGTATGTGTGTCTTTGGCAGTTGCTTCTGGCAGAGTTTTTGTGTACATCTTTATCACAGTGTGCCTTTAGGGGATATTATACCTCTTCACATGTAGTACAAGAATGTTAAACTAGTAAACTACCATGTCACCCCTCCTGGGCTTTATACTAGTGTCGTTCATTTTTCTTTGCCAGATGTTAAAATCCCCACAACGTACTGTTATTTTTTACTTTAAACCATCAGTTATCTTTTTGAAAGATTGGAATAATAATAATTCTTATATTTCCCCACATCATTACCATTTCTAGTGTTCTTCCATCCTTTATGTAAATCTGTATTTCCATCTGGTATGGGATTTTTCTGCCTGAACTGACCCTTGAGTACTGTGGGGGTGAAGGCCACCGCTACCCGTGCAGCCAAAACCAGCGTGTGACTGAAGTCGGCCCTCCACATCCACGGCTCCTCAACCAGTGCTGGGCCTTGAACAACACGGGCTGGGGCTGTGCAGGTCACTTGAGAAAGAGGCAAGTAAGGGCCCGAGCAGTTCTAACGCACGTTGTTCAAGGGTCATCTGCTTCCATTAACACTTCTTTTTATTTGGGCTTGCTGGTAATGCATTCTCTCAGCTTCTGTATGTCTGAGAGTATTTATTTAGCCTTTGTTTTTTGAAAGATATTTCTCTTTGATAGAGACCTCTAGGTTGAAAAAAGATGTTGCTTCCCTATCTTCTGGGTGGCACTTTTCCATTGAAAAGTCTGCCATTCCTCTGCCTGTCTTCTTCCCTGGTTGCTTTTAAGTTTTTCTTTACCACCCTTTTTAAGCAATTTGATTATGATGTTCTTTGCATGGCTGTCTTCGTGTTTCTTGTGCTGGGAGTCCTTGAAATTCTTAGATCTGTGAGTTTTTAACATATTTAGATTCGTTTCCCAGCCATTATACAGCTATTTTTCTGCTCTTTCCCAAGGAACTCCAGTTCTCACATGAAATTGTCCCACTGCTTCCTGATGCCAAGTTCATGTCTCTCAAGTGTTTTTCCTCTTTAGTTTAGTTGGATAATTTCTGTTGCTGTATTTTTAAGTTCATTATCTTCTGCATTGTCTAATCTGCCTTTAATCCCATCCCATGTATTTTTTACCTCAAACATTGTCATTTTTTAATCTCTTGAATTTTGTTTTAGGTCTTTAAAATGTTTTCCATGACTCTACTTAAATGTTCAATCTTTCCTCTTAGTTCCTTGAACATATAGATATTAAAACTTTTAATATCCTTGTCTGCTAATTCTATTTCCCCTTCATTTCTGGGTTTGATTGCTTTTCCTTATATTATGGGTCATATTTTCCTGCTACTTTTACATACCTGGTAATTTTACTTTTGTGTTTTACCTCGTTGGGATACTGGATATTTTTATCTTCCAGTATACTCTGCGACATGATTAAGTTCGACCTTCTCAGGTGTTGGTCTTAAGCTTTGTTAGGCAGGACTAGGACCGTGCTTAGTCTGGGGCTGGCTTTGGTGGGCGCTGCCCAGTGAATGGCCAGGTTTTACGTGCTGGCTCGTGGGAAGAACCCCCGGACCTTGGTGCGCTGGAGAATTGCTTCCTCTAATGGCGAGCGTCTAATGCAGCTTTTGGCTGGTTGTTTCCTGGCCTCGGGTAGTTTGGTCACAGACCTAGTGACCTCAAGTGAAGACATTTCCTCCCCGCAGCTCTCTACCCTGCAAATCCTGCCTGCCCTGGCTCCCTTGGACTTGCAGTTCCCTCGCCTCACCGCAGGGTGGCTCTGCCCGGTCCCCGCTCCTGTTTTCTGTTCTATGTAACCCAAATAATCCCATTTCTAACTAAAATATTTTACAATGCATGCCCCTTTTATCCTGAAGAATCCGAGCCTTCGTCAGTCATCAGGTGGGTTGACGCACGCTGCTGTTCACAGTGACCGTGGGCCAAATGCATGTCGCAGGGTTCCTTGCATAGCCCTCCTTCCCTGCCCTCCCCAACCTGCTGTAAAAACGCAGCCCCACCTCTTCCTGCTGATCAGGGTCAATTACCCCTGCCAAATGGTGACTCCTTGACTTCAGGTCCCTGGACAGAGTTCAAAGGGCCCTGGGTGGAGTTTGATGACCCTTGCCGCGTGCCCTGGCAAGAGTGTAACCCTTTGAGAACTCAGACCTCCAACCCTGCAGAGCCCACATTTGGGACAGTAGCCACCAAATTCTTCAGTGGGTCGTGGAGACTGATGGTAAGTGGGGCCACTCTTGTACCACTTGGTTCTTGGGCCCTTGTACTGTTGGGAACAGAGTGTCATACAGCAGTCCCTGATTTAAAGTGCACCACATCCTGAAAGGTGGCATCTTTAGAGTCTTGCCTCTGAACATTCCAAGTTGGCCCTTCACCTGTGCCTTCAAAAGGCAGTTCCAGTATTCGCTGAGCTGTGCTTCTCACTGCCATGGGATGTACCACAACCAGGGAGCACCTGGCAGGGGCCCACCTCCACAGCACTCTGCTGTAAAGTGGGTCCCCTGGAAAGCGGCTATGATTTGGGATTCCATGCCTGTGCATCCGGCCATTGAGGATGGTGGTGCTGACTGACGCTCTGCAGACAGGAAGACAGCCCCACACCTGGAATAGCAGCCCATCCCTGTGACGGATAAACTACTGGCCCTTCCACCATGGGGGAGAGTCTGGAGTAATTGATTCTTCACCCAGTCAGTGGCTTGTTGGTCACCCTGAAGATTAATTGGTGCCTATTGCTGATGGGTTAGCCATTCAGAGACAGTGTTACTGAACAAAAATAATGGGGATCAGCTGCCTGCTGCCACAAAAGCCAGACTCGTGAGGCAGGTGCTGGTGCAAAAGGTTGGAGATTTATTCAGGTGCCACACAACCTGGGAGAGTGGTGGACTCAGGTCTCAAAGGCCATCTCCATTCTCCTGCCCAAGCCCACAGTTCTTACAGGGATCGGGAGGGGAAGCCTTTTTTTTCCTAATCCAATTATCTTTCTAGCTTTTGGTCCTCTGGGGGTGTAGAGGGGGTCTCTTCATCCATCTTTCTAGGTTTTAAGCTTCATGTGAGAACCTCCCCCGCTGCCATCTTGGCCAATGGGTGGAGACCCCTGGCGCTCTGTTTTATGGTCACAGCAGCAGGAGCTAGATTGACCTTGGTAAGTGCTACATGTCATGTGATGTGGTATGTTTCTTTTTCCCTCTCCAGGTCTGTTCTTTATCCCCCCCCCGGCTCTCTCTTGGCCACTGGGAGGCTGACCTCTGCAGTGCATCATCTGGGCTTTCTTGCCCTGTGGGTTTGGTCAGTGTGAGGCCCCAGCAGGAGATTAGAGAGCAAAAGAACGATTATTCACACCCCAGCCCCCAACTTTCCAAACCATGGTTTTGAATAGGTGGTATCCCATGGCCAAAGGCCACAGCTCCCATCTAGCCAACCTCTTTATGGCTCTGGGCATTCACAGGGTTCCCACAACACATCCCTCCCCTCACCCTTCAGCCAGACGTGGTGATGGCCTCCCACTGTTGCTACCTCAGGGTGCTTCATCAGCATCCCCTGCTGGCTTCCCTTTATCTGCCTTGCTTTGTAAGTCTGTGTTCAGACTGCCTTCCATCTGAGGATGCCACCTGCTCCTTCTGGGACCCTAGCTGCCACAAGACAGATTTTCTTCTGAGCCTCTTAAAATGAGTGGTAGATAGTAAACATATTTTCACTTTTCCTAATTCATTTGACAAATATTTATGGAGAACCGACAGTGTGTGCCAGATCCTGTTTTCTTCTTTGAGAAAACGGTGGTGAACAAAACAAAGAGGATACAGTTAATACAAAGGTAACCACAAATAGTGACGATGGCCCTGATCCCCCGAGTGATCCTGAAGGGGACACAGGTGTAGCCACGTTGCATTGGGCCATCTAGGACCGTCTTTCAGAGGCAGACGTGAGGACCCAAGACTTTTAACCAAGCACAAGGAGGAGCTTGTTCAAAGATCTGGGATCAGGATATTCCAGATGATTTAGTAGGCAAGCTCAAAGGCCAAGAAGCTTGCTTATTCAATATACAGAAGCTTCTGGAATGTAGTGAACATGGTACAGTAACATTAATGTAGATGGGCGGCAATTCACCTCTGGTTGTAGCACAAATAAAATAACAACTTGCAATATGGTGTTGGCCTCTTTAGAGTAGAGAATCCACTTTGCTTGGCAAGTATTTTTCAGACTATTTATTGGGTATACAATAGATTACAGCACATGCCAAAACTGTATATAGCCACCTAAATATAACCTCAATTAACCTAAGAGTTTTAAAAGATAAGTAATCTATCCATAAAAATTAATCTAAAAATACCCAGAGAGTGAGAGGGAAAATAGATATAACAGACCTTTTTTCTCAAAAACAGTTGTGGAGTTGCCCAAACTACAAAGGTCTAAGCCAGCCATTTATTGTTTTTATTTGAGTAGTAGAGGAGTTAGTGGAAGGGTCACTTGGGACCCTCTTAGGATGTAAACAGGCCTGGGAGGAATCTGAGGGAGCAGGGAATCCCACCTGACCACCAGCCTTTCTCCCCTTTCTTGAAAAACACTGTTAGGGCCGCTTCCTTATCACTCTGACTTTCCTACCTTAACCCTGTGATGTAAACTTGCAGCCAAATCATATCATGGGCTAAATGTTCATACTCATCCTTGTTTTTAGCCAAGTTGTGTTTCCACTACAGAATTAAGCCATCAGCTCAACAAAAGGTGGAGTTCTTTTTCTCCTTTTCCATCTGTTTTCGTCTCAATTTTCTCAAATGGGAGCCCTCTTTAGGTCACGGACAAGATCTTACAATGTCTCTTTCCAGCGCCACATGTTTGGCACATAATAAATGGAGAGAAATTAAGATTCTAAGAGGCATCTTTCTGCCCCGCCAATCTCGACCCTGACAATCTCTAAGGCGAGCGCGCAGAGGTCGCTTTCGGCCACCAAGCGGCGCTAAGGCTCCATCTAAGGACGGACTCACTAAGTTTGCCACAGGGTTTGAAGTTTTGACCTTTTAAAAAATTGTCAGAAAGATTAATTCGCAAGTTTAGGGGAATTTTCGCCAGGCATGAATGATGCTGCAGCCAGGGGTGGGCTGCAGAAGGCGCTCTGGGTCTCATCTCTTGGGACCGCAGTGAGAACGGGTGCTGGAGAGTCGCAGGGGTGCACGCGCAGGAGTGGGTGCACCTGGGCGCCCAAGGCCTCTGAGGGCGGAGGCGCTCGCTGCTCCAAGGGTCCGCTAGGCGAGCGCGCGGGAGTTGGGGAGGGGGGGTTGCTTCGCGGAGCCCGCTCCCTTCCCTCCCCCGCCCCCTCGCCGCGCGGGGCTGGCCGGGCCGCTCCTCCCCTGGGTGGGTCCCGGCTCCTTTTCTGGCAGAGTCTATCTGCATAGAGGAAACTGCCCAAAGTGGCCGTTGTGGAGGAGCCGGCGGCGGGGAAAGAGGCGCGCGCCGTGACCCGCTGCTGCGTGGAGGCCAAGCCCTGCGCTGGGCCGACCTCGTGCCGCGGACCTTCTGCCTGCTCCCCGCGCTCAGTCCGCACCCGCAGCTCTGCACCGCCCCCTCGGACCGCACACGCGGAGATCGCGCCATGAGCCCGGGCGAGCGTGGCGGCGGCGGCGGCGGCGGCGACACGCGGAAGGGCGCCCCGGCGGACGGCGGCGGCGGGGGTAGCCCAGCGACGGCAGCGTGGGCCTGGGCCGTGAGCGCGCTGTGCCTGCTGCTCTCCGTGGGCTCAGCAGCCGCCTGTCTGCTCCTGGGCGCCCAGGCGACCACGCTGCAGGGTCGGGTGGCGGCGCTCGAGGAGGAGCGGGAGCTGCTGAGACGAACGGGGTCCCCGGCCGCCCTGGCCGCCTGGGCCGAGCCGCACCTGGAGCGCCTGCTGCGCGAGGTGAGGCGCGGGTCGGGGGCGGTCCCGCGGGAAGGGCGCGTGTGGGGCTGGGGGCCGTGTCCCTGCGCGGGGAGCCCTGCGTAGGCCCCCCGAGGAGGGTTCGCTCGCCGGCCCTGCGCGCGAGTCCATCCCCACGGCCTGCGCGGGGGGCGGAGGCTGGTGGCGGTGCCGGCCCTCAGGGGTCCTGCTGTCCCCACTCCAGCCTCAAGGTCGCGTTCCAGGGCAAGCGGCCATGGGAAAAGTGAGCTAGAAGGGCCGTTCCGAAGGGGACAAGCAGAGGGAGGGAGAGATTCCACGAGTGTGTGCGCTCTGACCGGTCGCTTCCCACCTGCGATGGGCGCCGGGCTCCTCCTCTGTGCCGGCATCGTGAAGAGGCTCTAGCGCGAAGTGTCTGGTAGGTGACTCTCGTCACCGGGAGCAGCTGCTCTTCCCAACGCGGCTGTGCCTGGGGAGGCGTGGGACCCCCAGTAGGCGGCGGCCACGGCGGAGGAATGTCTCAGAAAGACCGAAGGGCCGAGACCCGGCAGGGGTCTGATCCGCCCGGCCTGCCCGCCCTGCGCCCGCAGGAAAGTTTGTTCCGGAGCAGCTGCGTGCGAGAGATGCTGTGCCCTGGCGCTGCTGCGGCCGAGCGCGCACTCGGCGCGACCTGAAGCGACACCCTCATCAGACCCGTAGGGTGAGGGGAAGAAAAATAGTCGGGGCCAGGAAACCTGCGTTCCAATTTCAGACGGTGCCACCTGGGCGATCCCACCTGGGCAGATACTTCTGAGTTTTCTTGAGTTTGTTGAAAGCATATGGGACTCTGACACTTCTATTACAGTCAAAGCAGGAACCGTTTGGGGGGCCTCGAAACCCTCCCCCATTGTGTTCATCAAAACCCCCACGTTTTGTTCAGCAGTCTCCCCCCCCCCCCTCCATAGAACTGGAGAGGCTGGACTGGTCAGAGCTGCCCTGGCTGCGCTCAACTTGCTTCCCTTGCTGAGCCATCCTCTTCCTCCTGGGAAGGGCGCCTCCCATGTGCCCTGCCTAAAGGAGCATCTTCAGTTGTAGGAAAAGCACATGTTTCAGGATGGAGGAGAAGGGAGGGCAGGCCTGTTACTGCCAGTCCCTGGAACTGTGCAGAGCTGTGGTCTTTAGTAAGGTATTCAGAGGTCTATCCATCGCTGAGTTAATTTGGAGTCTTCCGGGGAATGGGGGAAGACTACACCACACCCCCTAGCTCACCCTACCTATTTCTTACCGCTTTAATTTAAGCCAGCATTACATCTCTCCTTGCTTGCTTTTGGGCCAAATTTCTACTTCATGAGACGACTTCCTCTTTTCTCCTGATAAGTGCCTGCAGACTTCAGAAACCTCTCCAGGGTCCTGTGGCAACTGCTGGTGATGGTTTCATAATTACAGCACATTATCTATTGGCAAATCCCTAGAGACCAGGGTGTTGAACTGATTTATGGAGGGCCAGTAAAATGTCTACCTGTCAGTGCTAGAACTGGCTGCCCTTTCAAACAGGAGGCCCCTCTGAGTAAAAATAAACCACAAGCCCAGACCGAGTAAATCAGAAATCCTAGGAGAACCTTATGCAAGGAACTTGCAGACTGTGTTTACTTTTAATGGGGGAAGGGGGGTCCTGGGAAAGCAGCCACTTCTGAGGAGTGTGGATCCTCAAGCCCCGCAGTGCACACTTCAAGGGTCAACAGGGATAGAGCTGTGGCCTCCGCCTAGGGCACCAAGTTCACTGAAGTGCTCGCTTGTGCGTGTTCTCTCTCTGCTCCCCCCGCCTCCCCTCCATTAGGAAGGCAAAGAGAATATTTGAATCCTGGGATTTCCACTTCACATTTGCTGTGCTGTTCAGCATTCTGGCATTAGCACAGGACACATCTCAGCACATCCCTCTGTTAACCAACTAAACTTGGTGTCTGAGGAGCACATGCTGGAGTGCCAGCTGGCTGGTGTTTCCCTCCCAATGG
Organism: Macrotus californicus; assembly: GCA_007922815.1. Classification (NCBI taxonomy): domain Eukaryota; kingdom Metazoa; phylum Chordata; class Mammalia; order Chiroptera; family Phyllostomidae; genus Macrotus; species Macrotus californicus. The sequence continues at coordinate 21,365 of VMDR010006515.1, read as the reverse complement.
AGCATCAGAGGGACCACCATGTGGATGCACTTGGGGGTTGAGCTTCTGGCTCTTTTGGTGCCTCCTGGGAAAAGCTGGCTGTCTCCCAGGGCTAGGCTTTTCCTGCTTCTGGCCATTGGTTGCTGGATAGTGAAACATACAACCTGGCTGGTGACCCAGAGCGTCCCTGGCAGAGGAAGGGGTTCGGGGAGGTGCATAATGGTAAGCGGGTAATTGGCTTTAATCAGATATGAAGATTTTTTTTGAACTATTAGATAGGAAAGACATGAATATTGAACCGAAAACAGCTCAAGGGAAGAACACTTGTACTTGAGCGTGTTTTTCAGTCCCGGTTTGTTTTCAGTGAAGCCTTCCCTGAGCCCGAGCTGAAGTAGCTGGGAATATGAGGCTGCCTGCAAGTTGTCCTTTCACCAACAAGCTTGTTTTCACAGTTTTGGCAACAAAAACCACATCCAAATTAAAGAAGAGAAATTCTTGCCAAACACACACCATTTTACTGTCAGAAAAAAATTTTTTTTAAATAAGCCAACAAACACCCCCGTTAATATGGGGTCCCACTGTCTTTGTTCCCTTGGGAACAGAACTGTGACTGGCTGATGTGCCTGATCGTGTAGATCCAGAAGCTCCTATAAAGGAATGTTCAGATTAACTTGTGATTATTCAAGAGCCTTTCACAATACAAAGTAAGAGAAATGGTTTTCAGGACATAAAAACCAGACTTCTGGGCAAAAGTAATTAACAATCGTATCTTCGGTGTGATCCAAAAACACCAATACAAAGCAAGCATCTGATGGCGCGCATTGAAGGTGCTCCCTAAGTAATGGACCTGCCCCCAGCAGTCATGCCTATAGTTGCAGCATTACAAAAGCTTGAATTTTACTGCAGTGAAGAGCTTAATGCAAGGATGAAAGAAACATTTAATTACATTCAGGAGAGGCCATTTCCAGCTTATAATGGATTTATTGTTGGCTGTTGGTCTTCCATTATCCAGACCAGTCCGTTTGAAAACAGGAAAAACCCAGAGACTAAGGGTAAAATTCAAGCACTTTCCTTTCGTACCATCAATTATATACCGGCATATCGGTTGTTACCGTGAAACCCAGGACTGGCTGTAGCTTTTGCAGCCTCTGTGGCAGTCTGTCACTTGTCAGGGCTGCGCTGTGGTGTCCTGGAGACATATCGCTACATTTGTTCCCTTGACATTTCCTGGCTCCCAAACCAGAAAACTATCTATCCCATACTTCCCGGCATGCTCGCGTTCTCTCTCTGCCCTTTTCTTTCTCTTGGTTTTTTTTTTTTTTTTTTTTTGCACGACCGTTTGGGAGAGCTTTGCAACGGTGATTAGAACGAGCCAACGGTCGAGGCATTCCTTTCACAAATGTAGTTTTTATTTGTTTTTGTTTTTGGATATCAACACTTTTTATTCATGATCTTTGGTGATAGCATTTAAAAGTAAACATAACCTGATTTTTTTAAAGTATATTTTATTGATTATGCTATTACAGTTGTCCCATTTCCCCCCCTTTATTCTCCTCTGCCCTGCACACCCCCTCTCACCTTCATTCCCCCGCTTTAGTTCATGTCTATGGGTTGTACATATAAGTTCTTTGACTTTTACATTTCCTATACTATTCTTAACCTCCCCCTGTCTATTTTCTACCTACCATTTATGCTACCTATTCTCTGTACCTTTTCCCCCTCTCTCCCCCTCTCACTCCCCCACTGATAACCCTCCATGTGATCTTCATTTCTAGTTCCTGTTCTAGTTGTTGGCTTAGTTTGTTTTGTTTTTTGTTTTTTTTTTTAGGTTCAGTTGTTAATAGCTGTGAGTTTGTTGTCATTTTACTGTTCATAGTTTTGATCTTCTTTTTCTTAGATAAGTCCCTTGAACATTTCATATAATAAGGGCTGAGTGAGGATGAACTCCTTTAACTTGACCTTATCTGGGAAGCACTTTATCTGCCCTTCCATTCTAAATGATAGCTTTGCTGGTAGAGTAATGTTGGATGTAGGTCCTTGCCATTCATGACTTGGAATACTTCTTTCCAGCCCCTTCTTTCCTGAAAGGTTTTTTTGAAGAAATTAGCTGATAGTCTAATGGGAACTCCTTTGTGAGTAACTGTCTCCTTTTCTCTTGCTGCTTTTAAGATTCTCTCTTTATTCTTTCATCTTGGGTAATGTCATTATGATGTGCCTTGGTGTATTCCTCCTTGGGTCGACTTCTTTGAGACTCTGAGCTTCCTGGACTTCCTGGACTTCCTGGAAATCTATTTCCTTTGCCAGATTGGAGAAGTTCTCTTTCATTATTTGTTCAAATAAGTTTTCAATTTCTTTCTCTTTCTCTTCTCCTTCTGGCACCCCTATTATTAGGATGTTGGAACATTTAAAGATATCCTGGAGGTTCCTAAGCCTCTCCTCATTTTTTTGAATTCTTGTTTCTTCATTCTGTTCTGGGTGAATGTTTCTTTCTTCATTCTGCTCCAAAACGTTGATTTGAGTCCTGGTTTCCTTCTCGTCACTGTTGGTTCCCTGTAGATTTTTCTTTATTTCACATAATGCAATCTTCATTGCTGCCCAGGTCTTTTTTATGCTGTTGAAGTACCCAGTGAGTTCCTGGAGCATCCTGATGACCAGTGTTTTGAACTGTGCATCTGATAGGTTGACTATCTCTTCATCCCTTAGTTGTATTTTTTTCTGCGGCTTTAACTGCTCTTTCATTTGGGCCATTTTTTTGTCTGGGCATACCTGTTACATGTGAGGGGCGGAGCCTTAGGTGTTCACCAGGGCGGGGCAACCCACGTCGCTGCGTAGTGACGCTGTACGTGGGGGAGGGGTCCAAGAGGGAACAATGCTGCTTGTTCCTCAGCTGGTTTTCAATCACTTCCCCCGCTAACTACAACCAAGCTGGACGGTTCTGGTGCTGATTTCTGGGTAGGTGGGCTTGTGTACATTCTAGGACCCTGTGGGTCTCTCCAAGGAACTCTCCTGTGAGGCTGGGAGTTTCTCCCGCTGCCGCCTCAACCCCTACAGATTTTTCAGTGAGAGGTTTGAGGCTTTATTTCCCTGCACTGGGACCCTGGGTTGCGCGGTCTGTCTCGCTCCCCAGTTGTTCCTCCCAGTTTATCCGCACACAAATGTGGGACCGCCCAGTTCACAATCCGCAGTCTCTCCCAGTCCGCCAGCTGCTGCCTCGCCGCGAGTCTTCTCTGCCCGGCTGCCCATCTCCGCCCCTCGTACCGGTCTGGATGAATGTTTCTTCTTTAACTCCTTGGTTGTCGGACTTCATACAGTTTGATTTCCTATCAGTTCTGGTTGCTTTTTGTTTTTAAATTTGTTGTGCTTCTTTTGGTTGTGCGAGGAGGCACAGTGTGTCTACCTATGCCTCCATCGTGACCGGAAGTCCCTACAAGCATATTTTTTAATTGTTACACTGGACTTTCACCTATTGGCTTTGAAGATGTGCATCATCCTTCCGAAGCCGGGGAGTCAGAACTGAGTGAACATGGACCAGGGGACAGAGAAGGTTTTTGGTCCCACTATTTACCAGCTCTGTCAGCCAACCTCTTCAGCTTCCTCAGCCTCAGCTTTCTCTTCCCTCACGTGATGGCCACTACTGCTTGGGTAGTGATGGGCAAAGACGATGACGTAGAAGAATGTGTTGGTCAGCCAGTGTGCTTTTGATGATGATGAGCAGACTAGACTCCCTGAGTGTGGTTGCCTGAACAGTCACTGAACTGTCTTCATAACCAGAGAAGCCTGCAAGTCATTGAGAAGATCTGAAGTTAGGTCAGTGTCTTGATCTTGACGGGTGCCTGGTCAGTCTGTCACTCCCTTGGCCTGTTATGGTCGCAAGGTGGCTGCTGCAACCCCAAGCAGGAGTGTTCATGTGAGAGCAGAAGGGAGGAGGCAGGAAAAGGAGTCAGCTTGTCGAGAGGCTTTCTCTGTACTCGAGTCAGGGGGAGGTTCCCAGCCCCTCTTGTCAGACCTCCCTTGCAGCCAGAGCCAGGCCCTGATCACCATCATCCTGTCCCTGGCAAGGCAGTGGGGTGGCCAGTCTGGATTTGTCCCCTAAGGCTGGGCACGTTGCCACTGGGAGAGAACTGTGGTTTGTGAGGAAGATTGGGCATGGCTATCGGGAAGCAACCAAGGGTGCCAGGTGGATGCCCTGGGGTGTTGTTACCCCAGAGGAGGATGGGGCAGCCATCCACTGACCTGCCGCTGTTTTCATAACCAAACCCCCTCCCGCAGTGGTGGGTCTCACGCTCCATGCTTTGGGAACACTCCTCAGCCACACCATGTCTGCTTCCCTCAGGGCCCTGCTCTCTGGCTCTGCCTCCAGCCATAGTCAAAGGCCTGGTTGCTGTGTGTGGGATTCTCTCCTGCACAATCCCATGCTTAGCGTTGCCTTTTATGGTCTTTAACCCTTAAGCAGACACCATTCTGATCCTGTAGTGATTGGCTGGAGTGGTCTCCCCTTTATACTTGGGATGGCACTCTAGGGCCCAGCTCTCCAATTTTGCTACATCACAGCACACACAGGGGTTGGTGGTGCTTGCTCACCATGCTGCAGTAAGGGGAGGAGGCTGCTCAGACCAGAGGCCACTGGCCCGGGGGCTCCCAGGACCAAGGAGACCAGTGTCCCTGAAACCATGGATGGGGCCCTGCACCCATGAGCTGTGCCCAGGCTGCTGTGCCCCTGCTCTCGCCCCCCAGCCATGGGCCTCCCTGGCTTTCTCAGAAGCCACACCTCACCACGGCCTCCAGGGCCCCTCCCAGGGCAGGTGCAGTCAGGTCATGGTCCCCAGAGTAGGGCGTCCCTTTACCCTCACTGATAACATCTCATTGCAGTCAGCCTTTCCAGGTGCCTTTGGATCTTTGTACCTTCAAAGAGCAAACTGACAGGACCCCAACTCAGACTGGCTTACATTAAAAAGGGAATTGATTGAATTAAAAGGAGAAGTCCAGGGCACTGTCTGCTTGGGCGCAGCTAGAGGTTTCTCGACTTTGTGTTTGTCTGTACCAGCTCCATAGTTCTCAAGATGCCCTCACTCCCCTGGGGGCGGGGGGAGGGGGTGGCTGCCAGCAGCGGGGGTTTCACATCTATAGTGTCCTCGGCGTTAGAGTTTCTCTTGCCCAGCAGCCCTGGCAGAAGCCCCAGTTCACTCTGATGGTCAATATGGAAGGCCTGTGCTGGTCACAGAACAGCGGGGCAGCCCCTGATCTGCCAGGCTCGGGGTGGGGTTCCTGGGTCCCATGTGTGACCCTCGCGGGAGCTGAAAGGACTGGAGTGGAGGATGGCCCCAAAGGACAATTTAGAGTTCTGTTATTAGGAGGAGAAGAGGACACACGGCTGGTAAAACCAAGTAGGTGACCATTTGAGGAACAATGAGAGGCTCAGGCAACAGGCTGGAGCCACATTCTGGAGAAATTACCACCCAGTGGCTTGAAATCCAGGGAAAGAAGTTTTGATCTAATGGGATAGGCAGTAGGTTGTTGGTTTTTATTCTCTACGCATTCAGAGATACAGGGTCCCGGCAGAGGTAACGCCTGCTTGAGTGTGGTTGGTAGGGTAATAATATGGGTGTACTAATGTATAGTTTTAATTTGAATACTTCACCTAAAATGCCATATGGTGTGCTTGAGTGTGATATTTTTATGTTACAGAGTTACATGCTTATGATTTTGTAATAAAAAGGGAGTGTTATTTGTGTTGGGCCCTCTATGTTGAAAAATTTGGGTTTGTCTGTGACAGTATTGAAATCTGTATTTCGATACAGAAAGTGAATTTACAAAATATGAACTACAAGATAACTTAAAATCTTAAAACTTTCCCACAACTGCCTTGTGAGATGCAGAAGACAGCGATTATCATCTTTGCTTTAGAGAGGGCGACGTGTCTGAGGTGGAGGCGGTGGCCTACGCGGGGCTCCCAAGGCCAGGCCCAGGCCCTCAGGTTTGCAGGCAGCATTGGGAGGGCGGAGTGAGAAGGACAGGTGCGCCCTCGAAGCCTTCTGCACAGGCACAGTGTCCAGCCTACAGCAGCGTGGACGTGCCCCGAGTCAGGGCCACTTGGTCTCCGGACCACCTTCCTCTGCCCACTTTCATTGGCTTCCCAGAGAGCATTCTTATGAGGAGGGAGCCCCACTCCTCTAGCCTGGTTGAGGAGTCTTTGAGAACACCCTGAGTCTCAGTGACGTGGAACAGGGAGGTGCGTGTGCGTGGGGGGTGCCACAGCCTTTCCAGGAGCTGATAGTCATGGTGGCTTTGGGCACAGTTGTTTGTTAAAAAGCAAACATTTGCCCTGCCTGGTGTGGCTCAGTGGACTGAGTGCCGGCCTGTGAACCAAAGGGTTGCCAGTTGTATTCCCAGTCAGGGCACATACCTGTGTTGTGGGCCAGGTCCCCAGTAGGGGGCATGTGAGAGGCAACCACACATTGATGTTTCCCTCTCTCTTTCTCTCTCTCTCTCCCTCCCCGTTTCTCCCCCTCCCTCCCTTATCCTCTCTAAAAATAAATAAATAAATCTTAAAAAAAAAAAGGTAGACAGACTCACTTGGGCAGCAGAGGGTGAGCCCTGAGCCCTAGGACCTGCTGGTCTTTCCTTCTAGGGCCCCGCTGGGCTTTGGTATAATCCTCCATTTTCAGAGAAGCCTTCTCCTTCACCCCAGATTCCTGCAGGTTTCTCTCCTTTCTCTACTCTAAGCCCCACCAGGAGGCCTTTCTAGATGTTGGTGAGTGAGAGAGAGTTCTTTCAGGTCTGCTCTTTGCAGGGCAGGTGTAGACCCTTTCCTCCTTGCCCGGTGACATGCTCATTAGCTCTCAGCTGCTGCCGCTGCCGAGCCGTGACCACCTCCTTTATCAAATGTTGGGAAGTAGCGTATCAGCTTGGCAGCCCTTCCCCATCCTCCTTTTAAAAAAAACAACCAACCATTACGTATGTTGATCTAACCTGATTAGGTTATTGGTCATCCTCAAACAAGGATGATTTAGCCCTGAGCATCATCCCTTGCAATTCTTCTCCACAGACAGATTCTCCACTTGCCTAATCGTCCTGCACCACAAACACCTTTAACCCCTGCTCGTGTGTATTTTGACCTGCCATCAGAAACAGCTCAGTGCTGCATAGTCCCTTTGGTCACGTTCATGACTGCAGGGCGTCCCGGCAGCGGGATTGGCCTCCTCCACCAACACCACTGCTAGGCCACCTCCTTATTTCTGTTGGCACAGGTAATGGTACAGTGGCTGTTTTTTGGGCAAGGTCTCTTCTGTTGCTCTTCAGGAAGCAGAGGGACCGCCTATGGAGGAACGTCTTCAGGGCTTTGTTTTTTGTTTGATTCTGGAACATCCACATTTGTCTGTGACACGCCCTTGTAACCTCCTGTCTATCCTGAAACTTCCACACCGCTGTGAAGTGATGCTTCAGGCTGTGTGATGAGCAAAGTGGATTCAATCCATCTTGTGGTTGAAAGTTTATTTCAGTTGGATTTGTTGTTGTTCGAGCAGAAAGCAACTGATAATCAAGAAAGCCTTAAAATAAGATTTGGAAAAACTCTAAAGATGTCATCTCAGAATTAGGCTCCTGCCTTGGTTTGGTGCGGAAACCTTTCCTGAGCAGCATTTGGCAGTGCCACGCCCTGCTCTTGGTCCCTGCTGGGGCTTCCAGTCCTGTGAACAAATGTAACTCGGGACGTTCTCCGGAGGCCACACACAACTCCAGCTCCCTCTCTCTTCGATTTTCTCCATGTGTAGGATTGGGATTAATCTTCAATTGTTGACACAGGCACTCAAAAGACATCCCTTCATCACATCTGGAAACATATTTTAGGACTAAGCACGAACCACTAGGAGAAAAAATAAGTGTGCAGCTGCCATTTGGAAGAAAGGCACGTCAGTGCACTCCTAGAGGATTAGGGGGACCCTCCCTTGTGCCCGCCCTGGGCAAAAGGGTTCACTTACATTTCCTCATGTTTCTTAACAGCCCCCAGCTCAGCCCCCACCCCCTACGAGGTGGCCTCCCCTCCCAGAGCAGGGCAGTGACTGGCCCCAGGTGGAGCATACTTCCGAATCTGGGTAACCTGAGTCCTCGTCCCCAGCCCTTTCCACAGCCTCCCAGGGACCTGCCCCCTCCCCCAGCCCCAGGGAAGCAATAGTTTGGCTTGGAGCAGGAGCAGCAGCTTTTTCTGCCAGTGTGACATCCTCAGTAGGTGGCGGACCCCTGGGTGGGTGGCAAAACTACAGCTCTAAGCAGACCTGGGTTCACCTCCCAGCCCTACCATTTCCCAGCTGTGTGACTTCGGGTAAATAAATGGCTGGGTTTCCAAACTTCAGTTTGCCCATCTGTTCGACGGGCACGATCATCCTGGCCCTTAGGTTTCTGTGGGGATGAAACCTGTTGTGTCCAAAGTGCTTCAGCACGTTGTGTACATTCCGACGACAGCTGACCGTCCGAGAACACTCTGCGACTGGATCCAGGGGCACGTCTGTGTTGGCTAATTGGAGAGGAAGCCCCGTGGTTCCATGGCTGGCCTTGAGATCCTCTTGACACTGCTTCTCCCTGCCTTTGAAGGCCGTGAGGAAGTAAAAAGTGTGAACACGTGTCCTGCCTCCAAGTCAGCGATGGAGAAATGGGTGGCTGAGGAAAAGCAAAGACCCAATCAGCTTCATGGCCCATTTTTTCGGTCTCTCCTTTGAGCAGATGGAGCTTTGCCATTTAAGTAAAAAATTTCACATTTGCAACCAACATAAAAATCTTATTATTCATGAAAATTATATGGCTTTTTCACTGTGAAAGAACATCAAATACCTAGTAAATTTGCTTTGATTAATAGGTTTGTCCATTTTTGTGATTTTTCAGTATGGCACAAACTTCCCCAAGTGCTCATGAGTAACCTGGTGAACTAGAGGCCTCACACACATCTGCTTCAGTTCACACTGGAAATGAGAAAATTTTCATTTTCTGATGTAACCACAAAATCTGTGGGGGGTAAAGCACTTTCAAATGGGTACTGTCAACTTCTAAAACTGAATTTGCTTCCAACTTCAAGTTGTGAAACAAATCATAAAGCAATTAGAATGAATTCTGGTGCTTTAGAAGACAGTCTCAATAAAATACACTCAGCTTTGGGCCCCTGAGGAGGCTCGTCACACACCAAAAGCAGCCTGTCCATTTACTTAGCTGCGCCTTGCTGTGTGATGTGTGGGCTGTTATCATCGGCAGCATCTTGTTTCCAGACCCAGGTGGTGGTACAGATGCAGGATAGTCATGTGGCGGTGGGACTCCAATGTGTGTGTGTTCGAGCATATACATGAGAGATTGATGTGCACACATGTCAGCATGTACACACATACATGTGGGTACATGCATCTGAGTGTTGGCACATGAGAGTGCATGAGCACATGCAGGAACCCCTGAAGGAAGAGGGTAGGGTAAGACCTGACCTCATGGCCTTCCCACAGAAGTTGTCACCCCCAAGTCCTTCAAGAAGCCTCTCCTTTGGGGCCCACTCAGCTCATGCCATGGGCTGTAGAGTTAGATGACCTTGGGTTGAGTCTGGAGCTGCCTCTCATTAGCTGGCTTGGCCTAATTAGTTGGCTTTCCCAAGCCTCAACTTCTTCCTCTGAAAAAAGGGTACTCTTCCACTTCATTTCTCTGAGAACGAAGCGAGGCACCCTTCCCGGGACTGCCCCAACCATGACAACGAGGGACTGTTAGTCCCCTTCTTACATGATGGCTGCCAGGACTGTCAGCACCCAGTGCCAGGTGTCTTCCCTGGGCGCAGCTCTGCCTCCTCCTTCCCACCCCTGTAAGGACACTTTCACCTAGGCTTGGCTCTGAATGTGCTGAGCTGGGAAAAGATGCCTCATCACTGAGCCTGCAGGACCTGCTGGTGGGCTTTCTTCTGGCCCCTTTATTTCAGTCCTATTCATGGGCCCTTTTTTTTAATTAAAAAAAATCTTCTAATCCTTACCTGGGGATATGTTTATTGACTTGAGAGAGAGAGAAAAAAAGAGAGAAACATCAATGTGAGAGAGAAACATTAGTCAGTTGCCTCCTGTACATGCCCCAACTGGAGATCAAACCCACAATCTAGGTGTGTGCCGTGACCAGGATTCAAACCTGTGACTTTTGGTGTACATGACAATGCTCCAATGGTTACTTCTTTGACTGAATCCAGCCACCCCAAGCCCCAGGCCAGTCATATTCTCAGTGGTGTCTCCCTCTCCCGGCCCATCAATCCTTGGAGCTTCCTCGGCCAATGAGGTGAAACTCCCCTCTCAGCCCGGCATCCAAATCCTCCAGGTCCTTTCTAATCAGATGTGACACAGGAGGGGAACCCCAGACTCTGTGGATGGGACAGAGTGGGCAGCAGGTAGAACTTTGTGTGGGGCTTTGAGCAGGCCTGATGTGGTAGCTGGGTGCTGCAGAAGACTGGCTGTGGTGTGAAGGCTTGGAGGCCATGCACTGGAGCAGCCTCAGGCCTCTCCTCAACAGGTCAGGAGCATCTTGGGAACCATCCATTCCCCTACAGGGCAGGTTGGATGGGCAGTGATGTGTGTTTGAAAGATAATGAACAGGAACACACATTGAGGATTACTGAAGAATTGCATTGTGTTTGCAGACCAACCCTTTCAAAACACGCTAATGTTTTTGGGGACTAGGCAGGGAACATTAAGGAAATGTTTGCCAATGTGGTTTAAAAGAGAGTGACTCTGTGTGCCAATGGGCGTCCCTGATTAAACCCGCATTCTCCAGAGAAAAGTTCTGAGCTCCTGCCAAGTGCTTGGGCAGGACTACGTGTTCTCACCCACCTGCCTGCAGCAGGTACCCGACTGCGGGAGGTTTACATGGCCCTGAGGCAGAACCTGAAGCTTAGCGTGGTGAGCTGACGCCTTCTGAGCCCCGGACATGCATGGCCTGGGAGTTTTTGTTATTTGGCTTTTCTAGGTATACTTGGCTTACAATTAACTCCACATATTTAACATGTAAATTGGATGTGTTTTGACATGTGTACACCTGAGAAACCATCTCCACAACCAAGACAGTGAGCACCTTCATCCCCCTTAAAAGTTTCCTTCTGCCTCCTCGAATTCTCTTCTCCATCCCTCCCCACCTGCCACCAGGTGTTACATTGTGATTTCTGCCGCAATGAATTAGTTCTCATTTTTAGTTTTTATGTGAATGGAACTATGCATTCCTTTCTGCGGGGAGATGGGTCTGGTTTCCTTCACTCAGTATAATTGTTGGCAGTTTCTCTGATACTTTTGCATATGTAGTTAGTTCATTCTTTGTAATTACCAAGTATTGTTATGAGGATATTCCACAATTTGTTTACTCCTATCTACCTGTTAGTGGATATTTGAGTTGTTTTCAGTTTTTGGCTGTTACAAAGCTGCTATGAACATTCATGTACAAGTCTTTATATGGAACATGCTTTCATTTCTTTTGGAGTAGAATGGGTGGTCACCCGACAGGTGTATGATTAACTTTTTAAGAAACCACCAAACTGTTGTTGAAAGCCATTGCATTGTTTTACATTCCCACTGGTAGTATGAGAAAGTTCATTTGTCTACACTTCTTTTTTCTCTGTCTGCTTTTAGAATTTTCCCTTTAACACTGTTTTTTAGCAATTTTATTCATGATAGGCCTCGGTGTGGTTTTCTTCATGTTTATTGTGCTTGAGCTTCATTGAAATTCTCGGATCTGTGGGTTTATAGTTTTCGTCAAGTTTTTAAACATTTTTTAGCCATTACTTCTTTGAGTATTTTTTTCTGTTTTCCCTTCGGGGCTACAATCACACATGTATTGGGACACTTGAAATCCCAGGTTTACTAATGTTATTCTCTTTCTTTTTTTTTTTTAAATCTTTCCCTGTGTGTTCATTTTGGGTAATTTCTATAGCTGACTTCCCATTCACTAATCTTGTCTTTGGCAGTGTCTAATCTGCCATTAATTCTCTCTGCCACACTTTTAAACCTCAGACATAATAGTTTTCATCTCCAGAATTTCAGTTTACATGATTTAATATTTTTGATGTCTCTACTTAACTTTCTGAACACATACAGCACAGTTACAACCATTGTTTTTAAGGTTTTGTGTGCTAATATTAACATCTGTGGCAGTCGTGGGTCAATTTCAATTAATTGATTCGTCTGCTCGTTAGGAAACCTTTTTTCCTACTGGTAACTTGTTATTGTATGCCAGCCATTATGAGTTTTACCTCATTGGGTGCTAGATATTTTTGTATTCTATTAACACTCATGAGCTTTGTTGTGTTACAGTTAAGTTACTGGGAAATGGTTTGATCTCTTTGGGCCTTGTTTTTAAGATCCATTAGGTGGGACCAGAGATGTGTTTAACCTAGGGTTGATTACCTAACACCGAGGCGTGACCCTTCCTGGTGTCTAAATCCTCTCAGTGTTTGAACAGGCGATCAGAAGAGTCCCACGTCCCAGTTCCATGTGAGGTTGGGCACTGTTCCCTCTAATCGTTGGGTGGTTCTTGTTTTGGTGTCAGGCCATTTCCTCACACATATGCTATCAGGGTTCTGCGGAATACCCTGAGGGCCCTCACAGAGTTCTGGGGTTCTCTGCATGCAGCTCTCATCACTCAGGTTCTGCTGCTCTGCAATCTCAAACTACCCGTGATCCCTGGACTCCTCTTCCTCTTCCATCTCCCAAGTCCAGAAGGCTACTAGGTATTTCCTTGTCCTGCACTGCAGCCTGGAAACTTGTCCCAACCTATCAGATGCAGAGTTCAAAACACTGGTGGCCAGAATGCTCAAAGTTCTCATTGAATATGGCAAAAGCATAAGGGAAGAAATGAAGGCTCTACTAAGGGAAAGGGAAATAAAGAAAAATCCACAGGAAACCAACAATGAAGAGAAGGAAGCTGGGATTCAAATCAATGATTTGGAACATAAGGAAGAAATAAACATTCAACCAGAACAAAATGAAGAAACAAGAATTCAAAAAATGAGAGTTTAAGAAGACTCTGGGACATCTCCAAAATGGCCAACATCTGAATCATAGGGATGTCAGAGGGAGAAGAGGACGAGCAAACAATTAAAAACTTATTTGAAAAAATAATGAAAGAAAATTTCCCTAATTTGGCAAAGGAAATAGACATACAAGTCTAGGAAGTACAGAGAGTCCCAAACAAATTAGACCCAAAGAGGGCCACACCAAGACACATCATAATTAAAAGGCCAAAGGTTAAAGGTAAAGAGAGGATCTTAAAAGTGGCAACAGAAAGACAGAGAGTTACCTACAACAGAGTTCCCATAAGACTGTCAGCTGATTTCTCAAAAGAAATTTTGCAGGCAAGAAGGGAGTGGCAAGAAGTATTCAAAGTGATGTAAAGCAAGGACCTGCAACCAAGATTACTCTAACCAGCAAAGCTATCATTTAGAATGGAAGGGCAGATGAAGTGATTCCCAGACAAGGTAAAGCTAAAGGAGTACATCATCACTAAGCCCTTATTACATGAAATGTTAAAGGGACTTATTTAGGAAAAATAAGATCAAAATTATGAACATTAAAATGACAACAAACTCACAATTATCAACAAATGAATCTAAAAAACAAACTAAACAAACAACTAGAATAGGAATAGAATCATAGATATGGAGATCATTTGGAGGGTAATCAGTTGGGAGGGGGAGAGTGGGTGAAAAAATGCAGGGATTAAGAAGCATAATTAGTAGGCACAGAATAAACAGGGGCATGTTAAGAACAGTGTAGGAAATGGAGAAGCTGAAGAACTTACATGTATAACCCATGGACATGAATTAAGGGGTGGGGGGATGGATCGCTGGAGGGAAGGGGGGAACTGGGTGGAGGGGGACAAAGGGGAAAAAATTGGGATGACTGTAATAGCATAATCAATAAAATATATTTTAAAAAGATATACAAATGGTGAACAAGTATATGAAAAAAGGTTCAACATCATTAGTCAGGAGGGAAATGCAAATCAAAACCACAATGAAATACTACTTCACATCCACTAAGATTTGTTGGTGAAGATAGGAAGAAATTGGAACCTTCATACTTTGCTGATGGAAGTGTAAAATGGTTCAGCCACCATGGGTAAGTTTGGTGGGTCCTCGAAATGTTAAATATGGAATTACTGTATGGCCCAGCAATTCCACTCCAGGGTATATACCCCAAAGAATTGAAAACAGATACTCAAACATGTGCGTACATATATATGCTCATGTTCATAACACCACTATTCACAATAGCCAGAAGGTAGAAACAGCCCAAACCTTCATCAGTAAATTCATGGATAAAAAAATTGTGGTATAGACATACAATGTGATTTTTTCAGCCATAAAAAGCAATGTATAATGTGGATGAATCTCAAAAACATGCCAAGTGAAAGAAACCAGTCACATATTGTGTGGTTCTGTTCCTAAGAAATATCCAGAAGAGGTCAGTCCACAGAGACAGAGAGCAGGCTGGTGGCCAGGAGGAGGGAGCAGTGGGACACCACTGCTAATGGACACAGGGTCTCTTTTGGGGGCAATGGCGCTGTTCCGGACTGAGACAGGGAGCTAGAGAAAGGGGTGGTTACACGGTGTTGTGACTCCCCTAAATGTCACTGAATTGTTCACTTGAAAATGCTACTTTTATGCAATGTCACTTCAATTTTTAAAAAGAACAGATCTGTTATAGAAAATAACAAAGTTATATCTTAATTAGTGTAAGGGACTTTGTGACTCTGCGACCTGTTGTGTTTTTTTTTCTTTAAAGTTTTTATTTATTTATTTTTAGAGAGAGGGGAAGGGAGGCAGAACAGAGGGAGGGAAACATCGATGTGTGGTTGCCACCCATGCACTACCAACCGGGGACCTGGCCCGCAACCCAGGCATGTGCCCCGACTGGGAGTTGAACCGGCAGCCCTTTGGTTTGCAGGCCGGCACTCAATCCACTGGGCCATACCAGCCAGGGCTGCGACCCGTTTTTTTAAGTGAACTGTGGACTTATTCAGATTTTATCCTGTTTTGTTCCACTGTCCTTTCCCTCTTTCAGGATCGCATCCAGAACACCATGCTGCATTCAGTTGCCATGTCTCCTTGACCTGTGATATTTGCTGGGTCTTTCCTTGTTTTGTATGTTCTTGCAAATTTCAAGGCATATTGGTCAGGTATTTCATAGAAAGTCCATCCTTTGAGGCTAGTCTGATATTTCTCATGAGTAGACTGGGTCACAAATGTTTGGAATGAATACCACTAAGGTGGCTCACCATTGTCATGCCCTCATGTGAGGGTCCTTGATGTCAACATGACCTATCACTGTGACATTAAGCTCGATCATGGGGTTAAAGTGGTGTCTGCCAGAGTTCTCCATTATGAAGTCCTTTTCCTTTCCCAACTCTGCTCTTTGAAAGTGAGTAAGTTCAGTGCCTCCACTCAAGGAGTTGGGGATTTTGCTCCAACTCCTGGAGAAGGAAGTGTCTATATATTATTTCTGTAAGGAAGAGTGGGCTCTTCTTGTTTGTTTGTTTATTTATTTATTTATTCGTTTGATAATTTATGTCATTATGGACTCATGGATATTTAATTTCTTATAATCCAATACTACATTATTTATTTTGTTGCTTAAATTATTCCAGCTTTGGCCATTCTGAGCCCTTCTGGGTCAGTTTTGTGTTTCTTTGAGGTACTCCCCCTCCTGTTTTTTAAAGCACTTCCTTACTTCTGGCACAAGACACTCCAGGCTCCTCTTGAATTTTTCCTGCCCTGGCCCTAGAATCAGCCATCTTTTCAAGGAGTCCTGGTTCCTTTTATTGGAGAATGGTATCTAGAAACCAAGATCTAGGTGCTGGGTGTGCTTGTTGCTACTGGGGGCGGGGTCATTGGTAATAGGACTTCTCTGCAGACAGCAGAGTGTGTATGTGTGTACATTCACCCCTCTGTGTACATACACACACCTGTAATTACTTCTGTGTGCATCTGTGTGTGCACATAAACATCACCTCACAGTGATGCCTCTGACTAATTCAGCACCACAGGCTGCTTTCGAGCTCTCCCCCTTGACTGATTTATGATTTCTTTCTTGGACAGTGAGCCTGGCTGTCATTACTCACACTTGATTTACTCATTTGTTCAACCCCAATACATATGTAAAGTGGCTTCAAAATTGCTACCTTGTACCCAAGGAGAAACAGCTTTCCTCACTAGAGCGCAGCATTAACGTACATCCTGGTCTTTGGCCTTCAGCCTGACAGTTCTCAATTGACATATCACTGTGCAAACTCACTGGCTCAGCTACGGGTTTGGCCCTACCACCTTCTGTGAGGTTACATCATATAATCCTTTTATAGTTAGATTCATTTGTCTCAGCCTGCATTCCTCCCTGGAATTCTCCAACATCCTGGTCGATGTTTTTAAAAATTTGTATCCATTGAAGTTCATTCCTTCTTGGTGACGTGCAGTCCTGTAGCTTGTGACAAATGCCTGGTGTCCTATCTGCACCCTCCCGACCCCACACAGAATAGTTTCATAACCTAACAGCTCCTCCGTGTGTCTCGTACTTCCTCCTGCCCCCACCCCCGGCCTTTCACAGCCGCTGATCTGATTTCTGCCCTTATGGTTTTGTATGGCCTAGCTTTTTAAAAAATTAAATGTATTGGGGTGACATTGGTTAATAAGATAAAGGTTTCAAGTGTACATTTCTAGAGCACACGAACTGTGTATTTTATTGTGCGCCCACCCCCCGAAGTCAAACCATCTTCCAGGGGATGACCTGGCTTTTGGTGACACCCTTTTTTTAAGACATGAAAACGGTTTGTAAGTGAAGGTTGTCTTGCTTTGTGACTGGAGTCCGTTGATTCCAGGATTCAAGGGCAGCCCTGACACTTAGGCTGCCTTCTCCTAGTCTCAGTTTTCTTATCTGTGAGTGGGTATGATGGCAGTCCCGGCGCCGCAGACGTTATCGGGAGGACTCAATGAGGTGGCAGCTGCTGGCAGAGTACCTGGCACGTCACAAGTTATCAGCGACCTGGATAATAGTGCTTTATGTCTGCTGTCCTCTTCACCACCATCATCATCGTCACCGTGGCACAGCATAAGGAAAAAGAATGCTCAAGAGGCGCTGCCCTCTTTGGCAGCTGGTGGCCGTGGGACACGCATGGCCGTCCTGAGGGAGTGGATGGAGCATGTGGCTGTGCAGAGAGGGCTTCGTTCTCCTCCAGCCTCTCCTCTGGTGTCTGTGCTGCGTCTTAGCAGAGGTGAGCCTGGAGTAGGGTCTGAGCAGACAGAATTGTCTGTCCAGCATTCAAAAATTGCCCTCAGCAGGAAGATTGCAGGGCTTCATTTTGGCTCTCTACTTCTGGGGTTTTTAATTTTTTTTCCCTGAGAAGATGGTATGACAACACAGAAAGAACTTTTAAAGAAGTAAATCACCATAATTCCAACACCCAAGTGAGTGGATGTTCTCTAGCTGCTGCGGGCAATTTATCGTACCAGCAACGTTCGTCCTTGCTGCCACAGCCTTCACAACACTGCCCCACAAAGATGACACTCTCACCAAGGGGACGCGCCATCCTTCCCACTGGTTTGAGGCACAACTTCCTCATGAGTATCATTTTATTTTGCTTCTGCTGATTTATTTCCTTGGAGGTATATTCCCTAAGGTAGGAATTTTCTGTCAAAGGATAGGAATGTCTTTGTGGCTTCATTTGGAGCATTTTACAGAAATAAATCATTACATCCTTTTTTGTATGTTAATTCACATTTCATCAATGTATAACCATTTGAGGGTGTGGCCGAACATCTGGTGACACGCTCCAGACTAGCACTCCAGCAGCTCGTCAAAACTTTATTGTCTGACCACGGAGTGCTCTCTTGAAAGCCACGATTTGCCCTGCTTAATTTTCTCTCTGCTCTTGCCACCCCTCCTCCCAAACTTCAAGTCTTCCTCTTCCTCCTCAGCACTTCTGAAGGGAATGCTCCCCAGGTTTTCTCAGAAACTCCTCTTTTGCTTACTTGTGGAGTCAGGACTTGTTTGCATGTGTAAAACCAGTTCCATGTTGTTTGCAGATGCCAGGGACCCTGCCAGATAATGGACTGTAAGAAGTTGAGAGGCTCTTCGCCCTGGCCCCGTGGCCCCGTTAGTTGGAGCCCTGTCTAGTACACCGAAAGGTTTCGAGTTTGATTCCTGTCAGGGCACATGCCTCGGTTGTGGGTTTGATCCAAGAGGCAACTGATCAATGTTTCTCTCTCTCCCTCTCTCAGCCCCCAGCCCCCATGCCCCCACACCCTGTCTCTCTAAAATCAGTGAACAAATCCTCAGGTGAGGATAAATAAGCAAATAGTGGAGGCTTTCGCCCTGGCCCTTGTGGATCAGTTGTTTGGGACGGTTTGATTCGCAGTTGGGGCACACACCTGGGTGGTGGGTTGCATCCCAGGTCCAGGGCGGATGGGAGGCAACCCCCCGTCATTCATGCTTTTCTAGTGCATTGATGTTTCTCTCTCTAAAAGCAATGAAAGAATATCCTTGGGTGAGGATTTTGTTTTAAAGTTGAGGCTTTTAAGTCATTTCTTACAAAGCTGGACACAAAATAATATTTTCTTAGAGTGCAAAAGAACATGGAAATACAGATTGTGGGATTGGGTTTCTAATTCAAACATTTCCTTCTGTGTGCATAATAGACACAGCTGCAAGTCCACAGAGAGTGGGGACCTGGAGGTGGGGAGGGTAGAGGGTTAGGGGATGAAACCTTACAGTCGCCCTCCAGTCGGGAAAGATGAACGCATGCAAGGGTCGGAGTAAATGACAGAACAAAGCTCGGTCCCAGTAACTTACAGTCCCTCTGCTAGCACGGACAGGTTTGTTGGTTTTTTTTTTGCCCTCTCATCAATAGTTTCCTGTTTAGCTTTTTGTTTCAAAATCAGCATAACTTGAAAGTGGTTGTGTTTCCTATCACTGTATGATAGAGCCCCCATCCGCGTTAGGGCCCAGGCGTGACAGCAGTTGTTAAAGGCTGGGTGTGGCCCTGGCCTGGGGGCTGGATTGAAGCATCCTTGCGCAACTGAAAGGTCCCAGTTCCATTCCGGCAGGGCGCATGCCTAGGTTACAGGTTCCTCCCGGCTTGCGGCACATATGGGAGGCAGCTGATCCACGTTTCTCTCTCCCATTGATGTTCTTTCTCTGAAAGTCAATGGAAAAGTCAGTGAGGATAAAAAAAAAAAAAAGCTAGGGTTTTGGAGTGGGTTTTTTTAGCATTAAATTCTTTTGTTTAAAGGGGGAGGGGTTGGTGGTTAGTGTGACTTCTCATCTGTCTAGCAATGATAAA
The DNA here is from genome assembly GCA_007922815.1 of Macrotus californicus. NCBI lineage: Eukaryota > Metazoa > Chordata > Mammalia > Chiroptera > Phyllostomidae > Macrotus > Macrotus californicus. Next base: position 2,069 of record VMDR010006515.1, on the reverse strand, counting down.
AACAGATGAGAGCTCCACCAACAAACTGGCTTAAACTAGAAGGCTGGATTTCTTTTCCAGGTAAATTTTGCAGCTGCGATGGGGAAAAGTGAGTTCCGAGGTCTCGCGCTTGTTCGCAGGCACGGGCAGTGCTGCTGCCAGCGAGGGGCTCAGGGAGGGGGATTCACCGCGTGGCTGCGCACACCGGACTGGGGCGGGGCTGGGGCGGGGTCTGCGGCTGCCCGGGGCGGAGCTAACCGCCCCCTCTCCCCCCACCCGTCCCAGTGGGAGTCCTGGGGAAGCTTTGCCGGGTGGAGGGACCTTTTGGGGGCTAGGGGATCAGCCTGGGCGGCCAGCAGCCTAGTTCTGGGCCGGGTGGGCGGCTTCTGCGCAGAGCAGGTGGGGTACGAATGGCGCCGAGAGCCTGGCTCCCAGACCTGGCCGCGAGAAGCCCCTGGTGGGCCAGAGTGGTACGTGAGGGTGGACGGGCTGGGCGCGTTTACAGGCAGCCCCTCCACCCTCCGCCTGTCTCTGCACCGCTTTCATGCCCCCCCTGCAGGTGTCGTGACCACGCAGCCGCAGCCGCAGGTTCCCTCCCTCAAATCCGGGCTGCAATTCTGTCTCTTGTCTGTATCAACCTATTGCCCATCTGGAAAATGAAGGTGACTGGTCGACAGCGATGGCAGCTTTGCTGGTGGCTGGAGCTAACCTGGTCGTGTTTTGTCTCAGCCTCTGTCTTGGGCTGTCCCAGCCAGAGACAGCACAGGGCTTGGCTGGAGGCCCGTCTTCTGGGACCTCCCAGGCTTGGCCTCAGGGGCTCAGGACCAGGTGCCCTCTCACCTCACCTGACGCAGCACTCTAAAGGTTACGTGTTTACGCTGGAAACTGACGCACCCCTTCTGCCCATCACAGTGCATTTTTCACTAGGCTAACACACTTGGGATTTCCTTTGTTTTGCCTTTAGTGAAATTTTGGGGTTTTATCCCCCCTCTAGAGAAAGGTTAATACAGGATCCAGCACAAATAATGCCCTATCTTTATTACAAAATCTTTTATTACAAAATCATAAGCATGCAATTATGTAACATAACACTATCACACTCAAGCATGCCATATGACATTTTAGGTGAAATGTTCAAATTAAAACTATTAATTATTACACCCGTATTATTACCCTACCAACCACACTCAAGCAGGTCCTGTACTCTGCATATTCTTGTCAGGACTCAAGCCTGGGCGACTTTGGGGGTTATGGGCCAGTCGCCTCGCTCCCTAAACCTGGACTTGGGATTTCGGACTAATCTCTTCTTCCTCCTCTTCTCCTCCCCTTCTTCTTCTGTTTGCACCTGTGCCCCCTCAGAGGAAGGGACAAGAATTTGGGCCTCAGGGGTCACTCTGAGGGTCAGATCAGGCAGGGATGGTGCCGGACCTGTACTGTGAGTTATGATGGCACAGCTGTCACTTCTGACTTGATTTCTGTAGTAATTCTTTTCCCTTCACCCTAATTGAGCACAGGGCTGGGCATGTGCAGAGATGCTTGTTGAACTGCACGGAACCAAATGTCTAGGCCAAGCCTTCCCACAGGAAAGAAGAAAGGAAGCTGCCATCAGGGTAGGTTGGGCTGGGACATCAAGTCTGAGCTCAGTGCACAACCCCCATCCCCGCAGCAGCGGGCTGGGAGGGGCTGCGGGCTGGGGGCTTGCGCTTCGGATGGGGCGAGCTGAGTACCACAGCTGCAGCAAGAACCTGGCCGGCCTGCTCTGGCCTGCCTTCTCGGGGTTCACGCCGACTGCACCTTCATTTTGGCTTTTCTTTTTTTTTTTAATATATTTTATTGATTATACTATTACAGTTGTCCCATCTCCTCCCCCTACCCCCCTCCCTGCACACCTCTTCCCCCCACACTCCCCCTCTTTAGTTCATGACCATGGGTCATATATATGAGTTCTTTGGCTTCTACATTTCCTATACTATTCTTAACCTCCCCCTGTCTATCTTCTACCTACCATTTATGCTTCTTATTCCTTGTACCTTTTCCCCCTCTCTCCCCACCCACCCCCCTGATGATAACCCTCTGTGTGATCTCCATTT